>VYXF01007701.1:587876-646065 GCA_013397295.1 Polioptila caerulea
CTCTCTCGCCGTCCGCACTGCAGACAACACAGGCCATGAGTGAAGGAAAGCTGAAAACTCTGATCTTTATGTTTTGAAAACAACTACCTCAGGCATTCCACTGCTTCTCCTTCACTCTCATATCCAGTTTTAAAGGTGCAAAACTTATTTCTGAGCTGAACAGACAAATGGGGATACAATTCAGCATCAACCCAGGACACTGAGGTTTCTAGTTTCCAGTGATAGTCTCCTCATTGATCCCAGTGGGCTCCATTCCTTATCTGACTTCTGTACAGCACCATGTAGGCGGTGTGGGACAGCCTGCAGTGACAAAATCAGTCTGGTCTCAAAAGTTGGTACTCGTTAATAGCTGGAAGTTACTACTGCTTCACTGATCAATTTGTGGCCCCTTTTTTGGGTAGGTAGAAACCAGGCCAGCACAGGTTTCGCTTGAAGAAAAAAGCAGTAGCAAATGACAACAGGTAAGGATTTTTCATCTGTCAATTTTGATTTTTTTGGATTCTGTTAAGTAGCTAACCCCTGGTCAATAAGTGAATAGGAATGAATTAGGATGTCAAGGAACTGTATACAATCTCATGTTATAGCAGCACTACTGTTAAAATTTGCATGAGAAAACCTTCAGTTTATTAGGATATGGAAAAAAACATGTTGAAATTTCTGGTGAAAAAGAGCTTAGTATTTAAACTATCTTATGTCCACTTCAGTGGTTTTAGTTTTTAGAGTGTGACTGATCAGCTGTAAGTATCTGAAACTGTTTTCATCTTCACCAAATGAGGAATAGTTCTCTCAAATCAGTGGAATTATACCAGTCTGAAATCACTGAAAAGATGCTAGAATGAGTTCTAATTTGGTATTTGAGGGAGGGATAAGGAAGAATGAGGGGTCAGAAAAAATGAAGTATAATCATGTCTTTTCAATTCTGAAGAATTTTTCACACATTCTCTTACTACAGATGTTCTCAGTTGGGAGTAAGCTTATACATTAGTCTGCTGTGTTCAATAAAGTAATTCATGCAGACAGAAAGTGTGTGCATAAATGTTTTTCAGGATTGAGACCTATAAATTACAGACTTCCTCCTCATTTAATGTCTTCCACTCAATATGTAAGATGCTTTTAAATTCTACTAATTGTCCAAACCAAATCCTAACTAGGCAATCAATGAACCTATAGACTGGAGTGTCTTAAATAAGTAAATTACATGCTTTGTAGTATTGCTCTTCAAACCCTTTTCTGAAGCAGTGAAAAATGCAGTATTAAAGTCTATTTTTAGGTTGGGTGTGAACCAAGACAGCAGAAGCCAAGGAATCCAAACCTCACTTACTCTCCTAACACAGCAAGTGATGCTCAGAGAAAGCTACTTCTGTCTCAACTTATCCACTTGACAAGTGAAACTGTCTCTTCCAAGACAAGTTATCAAAATGCTAGTATGCCACTAAAACCTCAAAAAATTTCACTGATCTGTAAGACTTTTGATGACCCTGTGTGGAAAGACAAATTTATTGCTTTTTTACTTTCAGACTCCACCAATCCAAAACTGGAGAAGTAGGTGTGAGGCATCAAGTTGTACCCAAATGTGTGAGAAGGAAGCAGGGCTGCCCTGCTCTTCTCCAAGGCAGTGGACAGGTGAGAAGACACACACACACTCAATTTGTGGGCATCCTCTCTGGATGTGTGCTGGTTTGATGCACATGTTAATGTGTCTCCTTCCTGTTTCTAAATCCTCAAATCATTGCTGGACTCTACCTCATTGAAGGTATTTTTGGTTCTGTTTTTGTTTGGTTTGTTGTTGTTT
This sequence comes from Polioptila caerulea, assembly GCA_013397295.1. Lineage (NCBI taxonomy): Eukaryota > Metazoa > Chordata > Aves > Passeriformes > Certhiidae > Polioptila > Polioptila caerulea. Next base: position 589,669 of record VYXF01007701.1, read on the forward strand.
GCTTATTTGTTTTGTTTTTTTCTTTTGTTTTAATTAGCTGTAAATATTGCAACATGCAATTGATAGTAGATTCTATTCTAGGTCTCACAATATCAATCAGTGCAGTTTTTTGCTTTGTTCTGCTGGTGGAGGAACATAAATATTTTCAGAATCTTAGTTTATGGGGCTGGCAGTAAACTTTAATATCATTATGGGGGTCTAGTTTCAGTATGTTTTCTCTGATGGGAAAGCTCACTTAAGGATACTCTTTTTCCTTGATGAAGTTAATTGTGCCCAGGCTGTAGTGGTACAACCACATGCAGTGAAATGGTTCAAGATAAATAATAAAAGAAAGGTGTTTTGGGGACAGGTTTTTTTAAGCTGGCTTAGATCTACAGTTAATACAACCCAATGAGACTTCAGTGAGCTGCTTTCCAAGTACAGGAATGAATGGCTGGAGAGAAGAAGAGGGCAGACAGCAGGAATTTATTAAGCTGCTGTTTCACCAAAGAGGACATGTCATGGGATTGCTGCTGACTCTTCTACTCTATCAGAGGAAGTCATGCAGAGGGCATATCAGTTTTACAACTTCTCCGTTGGTTAGGCTTTGGGCCTATTGGACATGCCATCTACCCCAAAATGCAGGAATTTTGAAGCAGTCACATTTGACTTTGCTTCTTCAAGGTCCTGAGGTAGCTGTTTTTCACATGTAGTAAATGAAACATCACTAGCGTTTATTTCAAAGGGAGATTTGGTCCACGAATTCAAATCTTGGAGCCGGAATTTCAATTGCTGATTTCCTGGCTGGGAGAAAGAAACTTCACACCTAGCTGTGTGGGCTGAAGATACCAAGTTTAAAACATGCCAGGCACAATTTTCCTGATATTATTGATTGAAAACTAATGGAAACCACAACAGACTTTGAGTTGTGTGTGTCTAGATCTTGTCAGCTAACAAGGTCTTAAAAACCAAGCTGCAACTCTGCTTATTAATAAAAATATATCTTTATACACCGCCATTTCTAATTAGTGGTAAGCAAATTAGAACTGCATACCTAATTCCCTACTTGGTGCCACTTTCTCAGTTGTAGAAGCCACTGCCTCAGTTTCCCTTCACTTGTGCTTGGTGGTTATGTCTCATTAACAAGTGCCTGACAGAGGAGTGCACTCACTGGGTTGAATATATTGATATATGTGTATAGTCAGTGTCAGCTGGCATATAGGCTGATATAAGGGGCACTAATGGGAATGTATGAACAAGTAGCCTGTGTTTGTTTCATGTTGACACGTATATGACACTAATCCAAAAACTCCTGCCAGTGGCAAGTGAAATATGTTTTGAAAAACTAGAGGTATTCCTTCTGGGACTGCTCATACAGTATGATTTCTGTCTCTTTGACTGAAAGAAAACTCTCCTGATCTATTAGCAACAGTATTGATATCTGAAGTGATGTATGTAACAAGTGCAACTTTTCCAAGAAGCATTTTCCTGTATTTTCCACTGAGTCCTTGCTTATACTCTTGCTTAATTCAGGGAGAAAACCTTCTAACATTACACTTTCATAAGTGTATTTGAAATTTTGATCTTTGAAGTAACAGCAAAACTGAATTTTTCCTAGAGCAGATTGTGCTATTTACAGTGAAACTTTCTTGGAAAACAATGTTCCGATCATTGTAGGCTAATTCCCTAAACTGCAGAGACATAAAAATAACTTCTGATTGGTTTGTTTTTGTTTGTAGTAGTAGTGGTAACCAGAAAATGACTCTTTGCCGTTCATGAGGAAGTACTGATCTCTATGGCAAATACAAAATAAAGTCAGAAAATGTACTTGTTCCCTGAAAATAAATTAGGGAGGAAACTGAAACACTTTAAAAAAGAATGTGGGGCTCTTGTCACAAATGTTGACTGATAATAAGTATTTTTATACTTGGATTTTTTTATTTACCTTTGCATATGATGTCTGCTTAGAGTTTATAATGCTGTTTCTGCACAAGCAGAATCATTCACTGGTTTTGTCTCTAAAACATATATTACTTTTTTTCAGGATTTCGTGTGCAGCTCAGTACTTCTAACTAACATGATTCTGTAACATGAAGGCCATGTAATTTAAGAATTACAAGTCACAAAGCTTTTTTTTAAAAAAGGAAATAATCTTTTTTTTTTTCTCTTTGCTGATTAAGAGCTGGGATGTGGGTGGAAAGGGAAAATTAAGGACAGTGGCAGTGCTGAGGTTCTTGATACCATGGTATTGCATTCAGAGTGATGTGCAGAAATTCACCATGGCTGGTAGAATCGCAAAAGCAATGAGGAGTATTGCTGTGACTGTTTTACAAGTGGAAAACTAGAAGAAAAAGAATTTTTGGCTTGACCAAGACCATGAGGAGCTTGATTTTGTTACTGTACTTGGACCCTCAGTCCCGTTGCCTGCTGCCATCTTAATCTGAGCTGTCTCCAAATCTTGGAGTGGGCAGCTCTTCAAAAAATAAAATAAAATAAAAAAAAAAAAAAAAGCTTGGCAAGAAAGACTTTTGTCCAGCTGGGGCTGATTTTGTTCCTTCCTCAACAGTGACTGTCAGGTAAAGATCACTAAAAATTCCAATACTCTTAAACATGAGCCCTGAGACTTCATCAGGAGGTAATCATCAATAAGCCTGGCTCTGATAGCAGTGTAGTCAACGTTCATGTGTGGTGCTTTCCATTTGGTGGGAAATGGGGAGACTGAAATGGTGGCACAAACCCTAACGTTTTGGTTACGTTTGGTTAACGTTTCCAGCTTCCACAGGAATTGCTGGTTTGGGCTGAGGTTAAATTTTGTTATAGCAGTGTTGCCAATGTGGGGATGTTTTACCTATTGGTGTAAAAAAGTGAGTGTCAAAACCTTTTCTGTTCCTCACACCACCCCATCAGTGAGTGGGTTGGGGATAGCCAAGAGGTTGGGAGGGGAAGAAGTTGGGACAGCTGACCCCATTTGACTAAAGAGATATTCCATAACATATGATGTCATGTCCAGCAATAAAACTGAGTGTGAGGGGAGTGGGTGAAGGGTGTTTGGGGATTGGCTGGACATCAGTTGGATGGTGGTGAGCAATTGTTTTCTTTTGCATCACTGTTTACTTGTGGTTCCCTCCCTACTTCCTTTTCTTTTTTTCCCCTCATTTCAAAAAAATAAACTCTGGCAGCCCAGAAGGCCAGCCATATCCCAGGCTGCATCAAAAGCAGCATGGCCAGCAGTGCAAAGGAAGTGATTTTACCACTCTGTTCTGCTCTGGTGAGACCCTACCTGGAGCCCTGCATCCAGCTCTGGAGCCCTGAGCACAGGAGGAGGGACATGGATCTGTCAGAGCAAATCCACAGTAGGGCCACCAAGATGATCAGAGGGATAGAGAACCTTTCCTATGAGGAAAGGCTAAGACAACCAGAATTGTTCAGCCTGGAAAATACTACAAGAATGGATGTTGTTATCATGACCTTTCAGTACCTGAAGGGAGCCTACAAGAATGATGGAGAAAGGTTTTTTTACAGGACCACATAGTGACAGGAAGCTTCAAATTAGAAGAGATTAGGTTTAGATTAGATATTAGGGAAAAATTCTTTACTGGAGGGTGATGAGTTGCCCAGAGAAGATGTGGATGCCTCATCCCTGGACGTGTTCAAGGCCAGGTTGGATGGGACTTTGAGCAACCTGGTCTAGTGGGTGTCCCTGCCCATGACAGAGGGATTAGAACTGGATGATCTTTAGGGTCTCTTCCAACCCAAACCAGTTTATGGTTCTAAACTGTCTGTATCTAAACCCTTGAGTTTCTGTACTTTTATTCTTCTGATTCTCACCCTTATTCCACTGAAATGGAGAGTCAGTGAGCAGCTGAGTGGTGCTTAGCTGCCTACTAAGGTTTATAATTAGAAAAATCATGTATCTATCCATCTTTTCAGGAACACAGAAAAAGGCTAGGAACATCACAACCTATCAAGTGAAGGAATTGAATGTGAGCCTAATTTTGAGTGTGTTAATGATCTTTATAAAGACATATTGCAGTAATCGCCTTTCTTTATAAATTAAAAAAAAAAAAAAAAAAAAAAAAAATTAAAAGAAAAAATATAGGAGGGATCTGAGATTACTTTGAAAGGCCTGCTCCCAAAATTGATGATTAAAGGAGGATAAGCCCAGTGCTTTTGGCTTCAAAGGTCAGTCCTGCTGAATTTAAGTGACTGATGGATTCTCTTCACTGGAGACTGGAGGTGCAATTTTCCCCTGAAGAAATATTTCTTAAAGACCAGGGCTGGCTACCTGGTATTTATGAGAGAGTCCAAAGGGAATTACAAGCAGGGTTGTTAGGGTTATCATTTACTCAGTGGTTTCTGCCGATATTGTAGCACAGGGATCCCACAGCACTGCTTCTTAGCCCGTGATAAATGGTGCTCCGGGTGAGGGTGAGGAAGGAGCCAGGGCAGCCCCCACTGTGACAAACTGTTGCTTTGCTGCTCCTGCTATGAACCTGCTGTTTCTCCTCCAGCAATCTCCAGCACCTCAGCTGTGCCTGGCACTGCTCTCCTCGCCCAGGGATAACCTGCCTGTGCATTGGGGTGCGCTTTGGGGAGATTCTGGGCACACAGCTACCAACGGGAGGGTTCTGCCCTCCTGCGTGGCAGCACGGTGAAAACTGCACGTTTTGTGGCTATGTTTGTAAGACTCTTGTTGTACTCTGGTCCGAGTGATTTCTAGTGGCTGATACAGCATAAAATATCAGCTATTGTGAGAAATGTACCTGAGCATGCTCCAGTGGAAAAGTGTGTTGTTTAGATCTCATACAGACCTGTAGCTGGCGATGGCAGCCTGTTAATAGGGTTGTGGTATTAAAAGATTGTTTTTGTGTATCTCTCTAATTCCTCCATTTTTGTCTTAAAAGTAGATTACTTTTGCTACAGAAAGTTATTAATATATCTTGCATATTTAATCTAGCATCCCTAGTTTTTCCTCTTGTGGGGAAAAAAATAAAAAAGCATAATTGGGTGAAAAATCAGGAAAAAAGGTGGGATATCCAGTTTAAGACCTTCTAAGTTTAAGACCTTCTGCTTTTGTTTCGCTACAAATAAACTTAAAAATAACTGAAGTCCATCCCTAATTCGTGCAAAATACATCAGCCAGGTATGAAATAAAATACCTGGTGGGATCTCAACTACTTTTTATGTTGTGTTTTGATTGCCAAGAAGAGAATGTACTCTGTTTTTGCTGTATTCTTTCAGGGGTGCAAGCTAGTTTAATGGTCATGATTCAGCTGTTATCCAGCTAAAGGAAATAGGCTGCTGAGGTTAACTAAGGCCACAGTCAGCACCAGTTGATGCAATGTTCAATGTGTTCCATGTTTGGTACTATCAAGAAAAAAGGTAAAGCAGTATCTAACAACTTCATTTAAAAAAAAAAAACCAAAACAATAAAGTGTCCCCCACCAAAGCAAACAAACAAAAAATTTCCTGGAAAACCCAAATAATAGGAGGTTCTTGAAGTCTAAGAAAGTCAATGTTTAGCTCTTAATGTTATTAATGTCTCTTCTGAACTCATTGTTTATGTATCTTTGCCTTTGCTGTCCCTATTTCATCAATCACATTTTTTAAGATGAAATTCCAAGTCTTCCTATTAATGTTTGGATTCCTGGACTGTTGTGGCTTCGCAAGTCTCTATTGCTGCATCTTTGGCTCTTCCACAATGCACAGATGTTGACCATGGATGAAAATGTTGAATTCACAGTTTGTTCATCAGTTTGTTCATCAGTTCTCTTCTGCTGGCAGCTTCTCACCATTCTGCTTTGAAGAGGAAAGGAGCCCTTTTGAGCTTCTGTTGCTTTTGGTTCATACAGGTGGTTCTTTTATGCTGTTCCCCTTTGAGTCATCACAAGCAATATGCCATGCTGTTGGGCTTGAAACAAGTTACCTGTTACATTCAGTGGATGTACAGTTCCAGTAGCTGGAAAAGAAATGCACATACTACCTTGTCCTGAAAACCCATCCCAGATTTTGGAATTGGGACTGGGGTTGTTTTCTGAGACATACAATGACCAGATACATGACTTGAGCCTATCTGCTGGGTCTTGCTGGGGCTTTATTTTAAATTTTGCACAGTGCTCTGGAGCAGGGAGCTTTGCAACAGCTGTGGGCTATGGTACAGGGGCTGTTTGGGCAGGGATGGCTCTAGGAGGGGCAGGAGCTGCTGGATTCACAGTCCCAGCATTGCTTTGATGGCCTTGGAACCCCAAGAAGGGCACCTAAATCAAGGAGTGATGGCAAAGGTCAACAGGCTCTCAGCATCAGCAAAGCCTGGGCAAAAGCTCAGCCCTTCATTTGTTAGTGAGAAACTGGAGTGACAAAGCAGCCTTTTTCCGTGGAGCGTTTGTGGCCCCGTGCACTGTCCATTGTATTGATTTCAATGAAATCTAAGCACATACTCAGAATAAGGCACTTCTTTGCCTGGTGCCCTCAGGAGAGAGAGTTTCCTCAAGTGGGGCCAAACATGTACTTTGTACAGGGCATCTTCTGACCCAGAAGGTCACCTAAGGCTTCTGAGGGACTCTGAAGGGATATTTTTAATTGTTCAAAGTCTTGTTTTGTTTTCAGGCTCAGCAAAATAACCTGAAAGTGTGTTTGTGTAAATGCACAAGGGAAAATCTGGCCAAGGAAGAAGCTTGTTATTCATTGTGGGTCAGGTCCTGCAACTGTGGAGTTGGACTGAGTTTTGCCATTGATTTCAGTGAGCACAGGGGCAAGCTGTCTGGCCATTTTGAATGAATAAATTTTATTCCCACATAGAGACAAAAGTAGCTGATATAAAGTTTTTTTGCTGACATGATATATAAATTGTGAAGTTATTGTATATTTTCTTAATTATAACCTCAAAGTAGAGGAAAATTTCCACCCTTTCAGTGGAATCCCAGCATAGGGAATGAAGCACAGGTGGGGCCCATGTAAATGCCAGATTACAGAAGCATTCCTGTGATTGACGGCTTTGGTACTGTGTCTTCAGGTAAGGTGTATTCCATGGCAAACTGCATCATTTTGTATTTACTCTCTGGTGATAGGAATTAACCTTCTAGACTACTTCCACTTAAAACTAGGTTCTTGTTGGCAATGCTTCATCTAATCTCAAATTATGTTGGGTTTTTTTTGCTTATGTCTGTTAGAAGGGGATTTTTTAATCATTATCTGATGCAAATTTATTTTAAGAAAGAAATGAGGGAGCAGTGCTACATCATCCCTTTGCTCTTTGACAAGGTCAGAGAGGGGATGGTATCAGGAGAGATCACCCCCCCCATCCCAGCAGGTTTATGGGCTGCTACTCTGCAAATCTGTGTGTTAAACCTAGTGGTATTAAGATCTGCAGACTGAAAATTCAGATATGCTGCCTTTCCTTCGTTGCAGGACGAAGCATTTTTTGCTGCAGGTCTGAGAAAGGGCAGGCTGGCATGGAGAAAGAGGTAAGTGAAGAAAAAGTCATGCTTTCCAAAGAGAAAAGTTAAAAGGACTATTTCTAGCATTGCTACTTCATAATATTATTTGTAGTGTGATGGGAAGTCAGCAGACGCATAGGCTCCTTTATAGCATTGACAAGTCAAGGAGATGATTAACGAGAGTACCAGACAATATAATGGTAGGAGAAGGCCCACAGAAGTTAAACAAAAGTGCCTTCAGAATTTAGAGAATTCCCATGATCCATAGTAGGACCTCATTGTGCTTGTCTACTGTTTCTATTTTTGATTAGATTTATAAACACAGCACCACATATTTTCATGTGGCTCATAGCCCCAGGGCAGAGAGAGATTGACTGCGCTGAAACTGTGAGGCTTGTGAATTTCGGGCAAGGGATGGAGTGAAATAAGTAGTGTAATTGTTTTTGTGGAGTGACCGTGGGACCTCTTCTGTTCTGAATTACACATGGTTCAACCCTTTGACCCAACCAACCTCGGCAATGCCTGGTAGATCTCCTAAAGCTGTGCTGAAAGGTCCTATCAGTGACATGTTGGAACATTATCTGTCATGTGAGATGTGTGCCAACAACCATACTAAACTACATTAATTACTAGTGAGGCTATGTTTGTGACAATCTCAACTTCATTTAACCCATCATCATGTTAGTTATTGTTTAAACAGGAAGTACAAATGGGGACAATTTATGAAATCAAAATGCAGCACCAATGTTTTGTTTAATAAATTGTATGTTTTACTTTGTTTTATTTCCCTTCTAGTTTTTTTCTTCCCCTGGCACTTTTGTTCTTGTCATCAGCTCTGTTACTTGAGTTTTTTGAGGGCTTTTCTATTTTAAGAGCAAGCAATAAAAAGACTACTTCTTAGTAACTGAACTAATACACCAGTGAGATTGTTGTTTCTTTCAGTGCAATTGTAAATGAAAGTTGACTGAAAGCACCACGTTAGTTTTCTAGCTAGAAGCAAGCATGCTAAGATAGTTTGTGTGAGGCTGGAAGATTACATGTGGGTTACTGGCTTGCTGTACACCCTCACTGATTTACACTCCAGCTAGTGGGACTCTGTACAGCCATGCTTGCACACCTCTGAGCATACACATGAATGGAGCATACATTTCTTTTTAATCCTATAAAAACAAGTTTCTCATAAGTCTGACCCACTAGGTAGAAAAGCTTTCTGTGGGTCCTCAAAAGGCAGTCTGGTATGTAGAAATTCGGAAGGATTCTTTGCACATGTTTGCTTTCTGAAGCATTTCTGTGGTTTATAGGGGAAGAGGCAAAAGCTCTCCCATGTGCCCCTGCGTGGGCAGCATGCAGGTTCACTCATGCCTAGCTGTGCCTGGTATTCTAGACTACACACACAGGGTTACATCTTCCACCTACACAACGAGCTGCTCTTTTACGACAAGCCTTTTCCTTCGGCCTCATTGTCTAGGTAGAATAAAACAAGTGTGGGGTTATTTACTTATTTTATTTTATTTGGTTTTGATTGCTGCACAGTCAGCGAAAAACATCTTTGACCCTACTAAGTGTCATTCTCTCTAGCAATGATGAGTTTGTTCTCTGCAAAATCTAACATCAAGTGCTTAAAGCAGACAGGTGCAAATACCAAGCTGTTTCTCTTTGGCTGCCATCCCTTAAATAGACAAAGTAATAGGCTGGAAGAAAGGAAAAGGTTCCAACTCCAGCTGCATAAAGGAAAGCTTTAACAGGGACTTAGCAGCTGGCTGCAAGAATTAAATGCTGTAAATACCAACTAATGAACTTGTGTGTGTGTGAGTGCCTTCACAGAGGAATAAGTGCTTACTGAGGCTCCATCCCTTTTTATGTGAGAGGATCATTCTTTGAAAACTGTGTTCTGCTTTTTTTGAATAGCTAATGCTCTCACTGAAGTGAATGAGAACAGAAGCCAACATACCTGTTCCTGTTTACCATCGTTACACTCCTTAGAGCATTTCAGGCATTATTAGGTTCTTGGAGCCCTACCAGATTGACAATATTTCCAGCTACTTCTCTGTAGGCCCCAAAGGAAAAAAAAAAACAAAACCCAACAACCAACAACAAGACAACCAACCACAAACAAAACCATGGATGAATCTGCTGAGCTAGTTTGCTGATGTTAGAAACAGTTGTTCATATTAGGAACACCTAATTTAATTTCATGAAAGAGACATAACATGCCAGTATGTGTATGAATCTAAGGTATGCATTTCCTAAAAGGAACTAAAACTCTGTCATTCCAAAGTTGCTCTTCTTTTTGACTTCCAGCTTGCATGGGGACTGCTGTCTGGAAGCAGTAACTTTAACTTTAACTCTAAGGCTGCTGATGAGGTCTGTCTGTGTGATCTTCGTAAGCAGATAAGGGTAGGGAGACAGCTCAGAGCAGAGCTTGTTTACAGCAGGACAGAAGAAAACAGCTAGACATAAATGAGGGCTGACGGTTTCATGAAGCACAATTGGTTGATCACAGATTCAATATGACTGCCCTGAACTGAGCGATGATCCGTACAGTATGCAAAATTCACTTTCTTGCTGGTCTGTGCCCACCAGCCTTCCAGCAGCTTTCCCAGAGCCCCTCAGCCACGGCTTTGAGTGGAACCAGAGCTGAACGCAGCATTGTTGTGCCCAATTCCTTTTGACAACAATCACATTCTTTTAAAAACTTCATAGGTTTTAGTTGTCACTGGTTATAAATGAGGGTTTTTTCCCTCGCCATGGCTGCTGCTGCTGTTGTTGTGGTGCTCGCTGCTCTCTCACAGATGCGAGTGCTGCAGGTTCTGGTACTCCCAGAGTTTTCCTTTGTTTCCCTTGGTATCAGAGAGCAGGCGGTGCGTTTTAATGATGACGGCGTGCAAAAAGGCTTTTAAAGGTTTAGGTCCCTTTTTGAGTGACGTGGTGATTAATCTGCGCTGTGCTCAAACACTTTTAACTCCCCTTGTCTTTGCTGTAATGCAGCACACTCAAGGTAAAAAGACATTTAAAAAAAAAATTAAAAGGCAGGACTTTCTGTTTTTCAGCAACAATCGTGGAGATTTGAGGTAGGATGAATTGCTACCAGCAGCAAGATCACCCTTTAAACTTGACTTTGTAGGCAAAGGACGTCCCCTTTCTGTGTGCTGGTTGTAGATGGACAGATCTGATGCATTTGGTTTGTGGATGCAAATTGTGTCCCCATCACCGCAGGTGTCAACCAGCAGAGCCTTTGCATCACTTGAGGCTCTAGCTTCAGGTTGTGCAACTTTTTATTTTATTTATTTTTTTTAATGTTTGTTTTGGGATAAGGTTCTGTAATCAGAGTGGAGGCTTTCTGTATGGATGTGTGCTCATGTGCATTTTTCTCGGTATTCTCACACAACTGGACTTTGCCTGCAAACATACCAAATGGTCACTGAAAGCATTTATTAAATTTGCTATTGGAAACCTAAGGTTTTCAGGTATGTGCGAACTGATTAAAGAACATTTACTTTAGACATAAATTTGCATAAATACATACATTACGTAGTAGTGGCTAATGATAAAATGAATATAAAATGCAACTGGATAATTTCCTGCCTATTCTCTGATGAGAAGGCAAAGTATTGTAAGGGCTGGGGGGTTGGGAAAGGAAACCTAAAATAAAAAGCAGGGGAAATAGTGTTATTTACACTACTTAAAATTACTCATGTGTAAAAGAGAGACGGATGAGGAAATTGGCTGGAAATAGGTATGAAAGGAAAATGTCTTCTAATTTCCTCTCAAGCACAAAGTGACAAGAACATGTGTTGATTACACAAAGCCCGCCACTGAAATTCTGTTATTCAGTTATGCTGAGAAGCAACACTGGAAAAAGTCACCTCTGCTGTTGGAAATCAAGTATTGCTTTCATTCTAAAAAATATGAAAAAGATATTTTTCAAAACCTGATCACATTAAGGGACAAGGGCATTCCTCTCTTTGCAGTAAGTAGTGATCACAAGCCTGTTACATCAACTGTCTAAAAATACTAGTTGGCGTTTGACTGAAATACCAAATAACGTAGTCATTTGTGTCACTGAAAATATGAAATTTGATGTTAACTGTACTGATTCAAAAAAAAAAAAAAAAGCCCCTAAAAAATTCAACACTTCAATACCCTCCCGAAAACAAAACAAAAAACTCTCCAAAATCCCAAACAATAAACACCCCAAAACACACACACAAATCCGCTCCAGAAGCCACTGCAGTACACATCTTTTTTATATATGAGGAAGGAGGAATATAATTTTTTCTTTGTGCTGCAAAAAAAGAGCTTGTGCATTTTCCAGACTATAACAGCTGAAAGTTGACTATGGCTGATATAATGAGCACTTAGTTTTGCTAGGGAAATCTGATATGCAGAAGGAATACACAGAATCTAATGCAGATGATCTTAGTTCCATCAGAATTACAGATACTGATTTATACCACCTGAAAATTTGTCCCAGAATTTTTGGCTTTATATTGTTTTTTTTTTAGCTGTTAACATGAAGTTGAAGGTTTTGTGTGGTGATTCTACACAGCATAGCAAGAATAATTATCACACAGCAGTGTTACAAATACTCTGGAATCTTTAGAAGCGTCTCAATTAAAATTTTATGGCATGCAGGAATGCAGCAATTCTTTAATATTGCAAAGCAGGCATAATTCTGAAGACACTAACTGAATGAATGTGTATTTTTTTAAAAATCAGAAGCAGTAGGGTAAATTTCTGAACCCATTGAACTCTTATCAAAATTATCATTAGCTTCAGTTGTGTTGCATGTGGCTTGCAGGATTTTTTTCTCCTATTGCATTTATTTATTGTTGTTTTTGGAATGTGTCTGGTCATTTTTACATATTTGCTTTTTAGTAGGGTATTACTCTTAATTTAGAGGATGCCCACTGCTTTCAGAAAACCATCTATGCGTGTACATGTATACATGCAAAAATATGAAGGTATTAATATCTATATTAACCTGTCAGTGGTATGGTTCAGTTATTTTTGACAGATTTATTGATTGTGTCTGCTGCAAGTGCTGTTTTTTTACTGGAAATTGACATCCACAATCAAATGGGAAAGATGGATGCTGTAAAAACTGCAATTTTTCAATGATTCTTGCAATTAATCCTTTTGTATTGACACTTTCCGGAGCTATGTTGCCAGGAGTGGTCTTTATCACTGGACAATTAAGCAACTGGCTTGAAAAAATAAAATCTGTTTTTGAAAGCGGCCATGTGACATTCTAAAATAAATTGTTCTGCACTATTTTCTTAATTTGGTTTTGGCTTTGATTAATATTCCCAGATGTGCTTTATTTTAGGTAATCTTTGCCTGTTTTGACTGTCAGCATCTGAAATAGGGTCTGTAGCCACATCATAGACCACGTGTGACTCTTGCCCAGTGCTGCTCTAGGTATTATCCAAAGAGTGTTTAGCACTTGGGCCTTCCTTAGTTCAATGCGACCATATAATTTTTGAGCCTTGCCTCAAAATTATTTACTGAGGGCCTTGGCCTTGTCAGAGTTAAGGTTCCACAAGATCTCCTGCTGTTTGATTTCACCGTAACCCTTGTTGTTGTCTCTCTAATATTAAAGGAACTTTTCATTGTTGTAATGAGTCCTGCTTCCTCTCTCCCCTGGACCGTGATCTCTCTTTTGTGACACCTCATTTAAAATTATTTTGGTTCTCTTCTCATTCTATTGCATTGTATGAAAGGGTAGAGCTCATTCATTTTTAGCTGCTCTGTGATGAACAGACACACTGGTTATGTAAGTGGACTTAGAAAATAGGAGGACAGGGGACTGTCTGTCTATAAATATGCTACATAACCAAACTTTTCTAAATGAAGCACTGCCATTCTGCAAGTGAAATAAAGCAGTTGCTGCTGAATGCATACTGAGAGACAAGTCTTATAATGTTCTTCATTTGTTGAGGTTTCTTTGCATTAATTAAAATTGGAGAAAAACAAAGTATTTTAATGTGACCTTCATTTGGCATTTGTTTTAACTTTTCTTCTATTTTATTTAATTCTTCCACTTCTGTTGTTCAATTAGTGTTTGACCCCTTTAGCAGAGATTTAAATTAAATGACATTTCAATGCCATCCCATATTTAAAATACTGTGTTAGTTGTGGATCATAAAGGATGATCTTCGTTCTTTAGCTAATTTATTCATTTAACAATTTCCCTCCAGAAGTTCCAGCAGAAGGCTCTGAAGCAAACTAAGCAGAAGAAATCCAAGTCGGCTGAATTTCTGATGGGTGAGCCTTGCTTGATGAGTTATTGCTCATAATTTGTGTAAGGATTAATTAACTAATTACAGACAAATGGCTGTGGGCGAAATTTTGCTCTTGCTTGTCAGGGTGCAATTTGTAATTATTTTAATCATTTATTCTTTTTTTTTTTTTTNAACCTAATTCTGTTTTGGCGACATTTGAGGACGATACACTTGAGTCTTTCAGCAAAGGAATTACTAGAAGGAATTTTCTGCTTGTCATTGAAATATACTTTGCTATAATGTGCTCTTCTGACCTCCTTGTTTTCTATAGTAAAAGAAGAGAGAACAGCAACAGAAGGCATTGAAAATCCAGCTTTTAACATCAGCAGCACAGATCTTTCAGCATATCAGCCTTCAGAAGAGAAAGTTATTAGACATGACAAGCCAGATAGCACCCTTGCAGCTCACCAACAAAAACTCGGGCTGCAAGCCCATGCTGAACCAAGAGGTGAGCCATCAGACCTGATTAGCCTCAAACGCAGCAGCAGTGGTTTTGTTCCCCATCCAACCCTCACCCTCGGCGGCCTGAGCTGGGCGGTGCCATCCCGGCATGTCCAAGCAGGCGCCCCGGCAAACCCTGGGCAGGAAATCCAGCGTGCTGCCAAAAATCGTGGGCTGTCTAAATATTTAGAGACCTGGGCTTTCTCTCCTTGCTCAAGTGACTCCCTGTGACGGTGTGCAGGTTGTGTGGGGCTCTCTGCCAGTGGGAAGGAGTGTGGGGAGCCGGTGCTCATGGCAGTGCTTCCCCCTAATTTGGATTGATCTGGGTTTTGGAGGCACTGCAGCCAGTCTGAGCACACAGATGCTGCTCCCTCACTGGCTCACTTACATTGAATAGTTTTAAACAGTTTACAGATCCATGATTGATTGTTGTCCTTAGGTCTCCCATATGCCCTCAGTCAATCGGCATCTTGCCTCAGCTTCATCTTTCATTTTTTTTTCCAGCCAGCGCTGCTCACATGCTTGGAGCAGAGTCTTGTTCACTCAGCTTGTCCAGCGGAGCGATCCTGGCTTTTCAGCTCAGTTTTGATGCAGCACCTAAAAGAATTGCTGCCTTGGGAAGCAATTTCTGTTTATTATTTTGGTTTACCGGAACTATAAGGAGCTTCATTTGATGTCAGTTTTCCTTTTGCAGAGGTTTGATCTCTTTTAATCTAATTTTTAATTACTCCATTTTGAAATACTATTAATCCTGGTTGTTAGGGAAAATGGTTATCTTAGTAATAAGATAAGGTACCAAAGTAACTGATGGGGCTTTGAATAGTCCTGATCAGCCAGCATTTCCCATCAAACTCAGAAGTGGAGGTGCTGCTTGCTAAGTACCCTTGCACACTGCCAGCCCAGGTATTTAAATGGGTAAGTGCAGTAAGTGCTGGTGAGCAGACCTTCAGGCAGTCATTTTTTAAACATTGGACCTTGTTGTGTTAAGATTTTATCCTTGCAGGACTGGAGAGCCCACGGCTCTTAATGGCTTCTTGCAAAATTAGGTTCGGCTTTCCATTTAGCCTTCATGTGACTCTGTGCAGTGCCACATGGAGCAGGAATTCTTCGTCTTTCCTTTGCAGACTGTCAGAACAGTGATTAAGCAGACAAAGGGATTGATTGTTTTTTAATGAAATAGTCTATCTGGCAAAAAATGAAGTCGGGCTCGCTGGAGACTATCCATGCTTTCAGTCGCCTCTTCAGAAATTCATGAATAGTTCCCTCAAGAAAACAACACATTTTTTTAAAAGCTTGAAATGCGTTTTTAAACATTTTGATTTTTCATCCTAAGTAGCATTTTGTTCAAAAAAAACCTAGCTGAATATAGTCTTTGTGAAAGGAGTAGAAATTGTTCCATTTTGCCTGGAATGCAATGCCTTGAGACAATACTGAGTGTTTCTGTAATGGGAGAGGAAAGCTTGCCGAGAGTTGGAAAATTTTGTTTCCCAACACTGTCTCCCTTCTCGACCTTCTGTTCATCCAGTTAACCAAAAGATCAGTTATTCACATAGCTCTGCCTCTAAGTCAAGCAGCTATTAAAAAGTAATCATCCATTTATACCACCATAAAAAAGTCTAGATTGGAAAATATCTCTAGAGATCATCTGGTCTAACCTTGCATTAAATTATTCTTAGTCTAACTTGTGTCAGCACTTGTGTGGCAATCACAGGGACCAGCTAAAGTTTATCAAGGGCCGCTAATAAGCCAACATCTTCAAGCCTGAAATTTGGAGAAAAATCTTCAGGTACCTCATGAGCTAATTTTCCCCATTTCCAAGTGTAACAATTCTTTATTAAAGAGGAAGGAGAAAGGATACCCGCACAGGTAAATATAGTATCACATTAATGTAGTAACATATAAATAGTCATTTTTCACAGTCCTCAGCAAAGACTAATTCTACAGGTAGTTTATGCCTTCATACATCAGTCTGTTGAGGTCTGGGTCCTCCAGAACCCACGGGATCAGTTCTTTGATCCTACCTTCCTTTGATCCAAGTTCATAGATGTATTGTGTAGCTGGTGCCGTTTCAGCTCATGGCAAACCCAGACATGGTGTTGAACATTTTGAATATTGCCATCTTCTGCCACAGGGGAAACATTTCCATAGCATTGTCTCCTGTCCCTCTGCTCTCAGGAACCACTGTGCAGTTCACAAGAGATAGCACAGAATTCTTCCTTTTTTTCCGCCTGGGATGCAAGACTTGTAGTCCATACTGGAAGATATTTCACTAGGAGGGTGTGCCCACACACCAAGCACAACAGCATAGCATATGTAAAAAAAATGTTTTAGGCTCTACACCCCTCCCTTTCCCTTTTCTCCTCTTCTTCCCCAGATGCTAATAAAATACTCTTCTATTTTTTGGAGTTACCTCCCTTCACAGCTGTTGGCTGCTCTTCCAGCTCTCAGCCCCCAGGCTTAAGTTCAGTTGCTTACTCAATGGGGAATGGCATTTGTCAATTCTAATGCTTGGTGTTAAGCTGTGCAACTTAAAACCAGTTATAACCTTGAGCAAAATTATTTAATCGCAGGATTTAGCAGATTACAGGTTGAGAACACTATATAAACATCAGGCTGGGTTTTCAGGCTAAGCACTTGGAGGCAAGGCAGAGAGATGGCATTGCCTTCCCATTATCTTTCCACCTATTGCCCATATTGTTAATGGCAGCAAATAATAGCCACAGGGGTTGCTATCATTTCCTCCACCTGGCAACAGTGTCACTGGCTGTTCCTCTGTCAGCAATTGCCAGAGGCAAGTGTTCTCTAGAAAAACCTCCACCTACTTTGAGATGTCTTCTTGCACACCTCCATACTACATATACTGGGAAGTAGTGTGAGTAGTCAGCTGTGTGTTCAAGACAGCCTTAAAACCTGTTCCTGGAATTTGGCTATTTGTCTGCACAGGAGCTCCTCTACAGAACACCCATTACCTGGAGATTAAATAGCAACTGGAAAGGCCCATGACATTGTAAATTGTCTGCATCTGCCCCCAAAGAATTTAATTCGCATATATATTTGTGTTTTTTCATTTTTTTTCTCACATAATAGAATATCTTCTAGAAAGAAGAGTTTGCAAACTGGTTCTTATTTGCGAGAAGTTTATAAAAACTTTTTGGTATTTTTGTTCAGAGACTTTTCCTCTTTTCAAACTAGATTGGTGGGGGCTATTCTTGCGACTCAAAGTGCAAGACTCCTGCATCCTTTGCATGTGGGGAAACTGGGCCAGAACATGAGACCTTCTCTGCTATCATCATGCAGACCTTCGAGAGAAATAAAAGCTCTGATCCTTAGTCCGTTCCTGTTTTCATTAGGCCGTTCTGTATCTTTCACTGTTCTATTTTCCGTGATGGACAGAATTCCTGGTTTTATCATCACTGGTAGCCGGTTCTTCAGGACTATGCCACTGAGTAACTTTGAAGAACTCTTTACTCTTCATCATCAGTAAAGTCCTGAAACTGTTGTTAAATGTTATAATGACCATGGGGAACTGCCTGACTATTTACTCAGATTAATCTCCTGATTTTTCAGCCAACTAATTGGTTTCTATCCTATTTTCTCTTCTAGATTCTATGCTGACTTTTTGCTGATTGCTCCCATCACCTTCATTTCTTTCACATATTGCTTGTGAAATTAAGTTCATCTAGCAGCAGCCTTGTACTTGCCAAACTGTGCAATTAAAAAATTTCTTAAAATACTGTTTCCTTGTGGCTAAATCCAACCAACCTTTCTGTCTTTCTCCCCCTCATCAAACATTGAATTGCAGAGATTTTCATGATGACCATCCCAATGGAAGGTCTAATAGACAAATTTCCCTGGGATAAAAATTTGAGGTTACATCACCCAAATCTTCCAGAATCTGTGTCCACCAGTTTCTTAGTTGTCAGACACTTGGTCTCAAGGTGAGCCGATATCAATTTTTCTCATTGCTCCAGAGGAGTTTAAACCCAAAAATACTTTGTAGAGTGTCCTAAAGTTCAGTCTGGCTTGCTAAAGTCTCTGCCCAGCAAAGAGCTTCCAGCAAACTGTCGTGACAGGAGCACCAAACTTCCAGGAATTATTCCATCGTTGTCTGACAGCAGAAGACAAGGGCAATTGCTCAACTTCAGATGGATGATGTATGTCACAAGAAATCCTTGAACACAGGAATACTGTACTTAGCATTTTATTGTAGGCCTGTAAAGCAGATGTTAGTGTATTTTAGTATTCAGTACATTTTTTCCTCAGCTGCTGTTATCTGAAAAAGTCCAAGTGCCTTATACCAGTTTGTGCTTTTTAGTGTTCATCACAGTGATACACAGATTTGGTCTAGCTAGTGCTGAGAAGAGCCCTGTGGGATGGCACTGTTCACATTGCCACAAGATAGGTAAAATTTCCAGCCGAACCATACAGAGAGCATACATGTCAGATCAAATTAGATTGTGATCTTTCTGCAGTGTCAACTGCACATGCAAGCTGCAGAATCCAGGGATTGGGCTCTTTGAACATACTCCCACTGCATGGCCTACCTTGTAGCTGGTGGCTGCATAGGGACCTTTGGAGACTGTGGTACTCTGTGGCTTTTGCAAGGAAGATAAAGGAAAGGCTAATTGTGTTCTCCTGTATGCTGTGCACTTGTAAACGGCTTGAGGCAGCCTGACCCTAAATATTGATGATTCAAGTTAAAATTGTCTCCAGATGACAAGAAGCATTCCTTTATTCCCCTATTATCCCCAAAACACAAATCTTTTTTCAAAAGTAGATTATCTCCTAAAATCAAAAGCTCTAATTAATTCTACCATTTTATCTGCAACAGGCACTGTTAACATCTCATATCATGCTCCAATAAATTTGCCCACAGAGATTAACAGCATCTGAGGGGGGAAAGAAAAAAAAAGAAAAAAAAGAGGGAAAGAAAGCTTTTTCAGTTGAAGACCAGGAAGAATTCTTCTAATTAGCCCAGGTACAGAATGGCATTAACATGGCTATACTGCTGCTTGGAGCAAATTAGTCTCTGTATGTATCTCTGCTGCATCACCTCCAAGCTGCTGGGTGTACCTAACACAGTGCTGCACGTGTCCTACAGAGAAAATCCCACTGCAAAGTAGAGCATCTCTGCTTCCTATCAAAAGCTAAAGTAGAGAGAAGCCTTTGCTAAGGAACAGCTGCTGACAAAGGTTGTTCAAATGTGTCAGGCCAGTATAAGACCTTGCTCAAGAATGTAACTAGGCAAGGACCTTGATGTAGAAATACGTAGACAAAAAAGAGCTTTGTGAGGGATCCATGTGAGATATCAGATTGTTAAAAGTATCAGCAACTGCATTGAGTTCAGTCTGTTTATAGAGAACTAGAGGCTGACACTTTTTGAACAGGGTCTAATCTTATTCCAAAGAACTGGCATTGGGGAGACATTGTAGAGACAGTAAACACAGGTGGAAAAAAATAGGTATCTGCGGTAAATTCATGTTTGTACTGCATGTGAAGGAAATGGGAGCTTGCAACACTGTTGATTTGTATTGGACAAAGTGATTTGCATAAAGGATGGGACCAGAAATACAAATCAAAACCGTACACTTTTTTCTTTAAACAATGGCAAAGTTTATATCTAATAATTCAAGTTCTATGTATGTGGTTCCATGCTTTCTGATTCCAACAGGGACTTTGAAATGGAAATGCCAAACTTGGTATGCAGAGCATGATGGATCACCATGTATGCATAGGAATAAAAGGGTTGTCATTGGAAGTAATTTTGCGTTGAATTACACAATGTGTAATCCAATTGAAATCAGCAGAACGGCACAAGGTGTAATGTAGTGTGCAAAACGTGATCCATTGCATGCAATTTTAACAGGGATACCGCACCACTCATCTAAGTAATGTGCTAAAATTGAATTTGTGAAAGGTAGGGGGAGAAGAATTGTGAAGAATGGATGCATTTTATAATTGGGAAAATACTTTTTCAGAATGTGACTGAATATATATTTTTAAGGCTAATTTATTACACTTGGAAATTGTTTGCTTCGTAATAGTGCTGTCAGATCCTCAAAATTTGGCAAGTTCCCTCGCTGACATAGAGTGGGACCAGCCAAGCCTGTCAGCCTGTGAGAGCTTAGAATCCATTTTCCCCATTGACATGTGTCACATTATCTAATACTGTGCCTAAATGAACTCCATCATCACCAGTAGTTTTTTTTCTCACGCCCTTGACCAACAGCGTTTCCCCAGGAAAAGTAGCAGGCCTTACACTGGCATCCCTTGGCACAGTGCCCTCTGTTGCCTGCAGGAAAAGAAAAAAGGGGAAAAGAACTAATTTCCATTCTGTACCTTTGCTTAAATGGCAGAGAAGGTGGTAAGTCTTGCAGGAGTAGAGTGGGGGTAAATAATTGTGGGTGCCATGAGTGCGATGCGGTGTTTTTCAGGGGTTGGGGCAGGTGCAGTGCAATCAGGCTGAGGAACGGCACCTTTGCCAGTGTGCTGTCAAAGCTGACAAGTGAGTTTATTCAAGGCTTGCAATATGAACATAACACAGTTATCTGATTTCCTCATTACCTGCGGTGTCTGCTGAGGATAAGGAGAATGACATGCGATACCTTTAAAACATTTTTTTTTTTAATTGGGAAGTTGCCTGGTGTTGGTAGTGTTTAACAAGCTGTGTTTTCAAGATAAAATCTACTGTCCAGTCACTGGTGTATTGCTCTTCAGTATGAAGGTGACATTAACATGTAATTTTTCATTGAACACTGCTTGCTATAATTGAAAATTAGAAGCTCTGTGCAAAAATCCCTACCACTTTTCCATATAATTGATACTCTGGAATAAAGTTGCACCCCCAGGAATCTTATTTTAGATCTACATAGAAAATATTTATCTATACATATAATATAGAAAATAATGTTAAATATATATATTTCAAATGGACATGAGCAATGTGACCAATATCCTGTGTCAGTAATAATAATTAAGACCCCAAATTAAATGTATCATTTCTGACTAATATTAATTATTTTTTGTCCCTTGAAAACATGAGAATGGAAAGTTAACACTGTTTTCTGGACTACATATTAATTCACTACATTCTACAAGACTGTAGTTTTATTTTTAGCACCTTCATAACATTTGGATATAAGTAATTCTAGCAACACAAAATTTTGGAGTAAAAACTCAAATTTTTTTCTTTTGAAAGTTTTGAATATTTTTACATGATTTTCCACTTTTAAATCACTGCCTATATGAAGTAAGAACTTATAAATTTACTGGAAACCCATTCAGTTTTTCACTGTGCAGGAACTCCTACTATTTATGCAGTTTTCATTTATGATTTTTCTTTGCTTCTGCATTCTGTGAGATTCTTTTCAAGGTGAAAGGCTTCCTTCTCCTCTCTTATTTTTTAATCCTCTCAAATGATTTTTTTAGAGTTCTTTGTAGATTTTTTCAAAGTACAATATAGAATCAAAGATTAGATAGATATCAAACTCGTAGATATCAAACTTTATCAGTGAGGGTACTGTTTCATCAAAACAGGTGGGTGGGAATGCTAGTCACATAACCCATCATGACTTGAGGAAGGGTAAGTGAAGTAGTTGGAAATGCTGGAAGTGGGGCCCTTGCTTTCCCTTCCTTCTAATCCCAAGTCTTGGTTCTTCCTGGCTATCCTGGATTGGCCAAGTTGAGGTGGTCACTTTTCTTTGAGGATATTCAAGTCTGAACTCAGAACACTGCTTTGGTTCTCATAGAGAAGAGGGGAAATATGTTATCACAGAGCCTTCAGTCTGGGCTGCCCAAAGGGCCTTGTCCGCCAAATAAAACGAAATGTATCCCCTGGGAAATAAGTCCAGTTCTGTTGAATGGAGAATGTGAGTATTTGCTATGACATTCCCTAACAGGTCTTGTGGCTGAAATCAATGCTTTAAGTGAGGTGTGGGAAAGGAGGACTACTCTTTTCCATTCCCAGCTGCATCACTATGTTTCAAAAGCACTTTGGGTCAAAATGCTGTCTCAGGCTGGAATTTCATCTTTCCAAAATGCCTCTGTCTTATTCTATCTGATGCAAAAGTCTTCTAGGAGTTGCCTTAGTAATGCCCAGTAATGTTCTCCCAAGTCATTGGTAGACGTGTGTTGACCATGCTGCTGTCTGAAAAGGGACTTGTTACTTACCATGACAGGTTTGTGGGGACTATTATCTGCATACTGTCTTATAAAGAAAGATGGCTCATGCCAAATGTTTTTTCTTTTACCCTGAAAATCCAGCTTCACTCTGAAAAAAAGCACCAGTAATAGTTTATTCAAGTTTTCAGTAGTCAGTCATCTGGCTATTGATAATTCCTTAATTTTTACTTTGATCAGGAGGCCCTTAACAAATCCAACAGAGTTTTTGTCCATTCTTTCATTAAACAAAAACCCTAGATCAGTAATAAAACATAAATGGAATAATTGCCTGTTATCCAAATTCCATGCTATACCTTTAATGTGTAATTGATACAGACTACCTGATCTCTCTGTGGAGTAGAGGACAATGTAGAAATTCAGCTTAGTCGTGCCTTTCCTGTGTGGTATTCTCAGGACATAGATGGCATAATTGACTACAGACATCTTAGTTTAAAAGCCATCTTTTAAGTTTCATCCAGTCCTAGTAATTCGTGTACAGTCCCATGGGCTGCATCCAAGGATTATGCTAATTTTATTAGCAACTCCTCTTGCTTTAATTAAACTGTATAAATTCCCATCTGGTCACTGTTGTGCCAACACCCTTCTTTCCATTTTTGTTTTAATGTATAGATAATTTGTGGATTTGCATTTCAATTCTGGTTTCCTGAATTATCCATCGTGTTTTCCACATAAAATAACACAATTTTGAGGGGTGAAGTGGACTTCAAATTGAGTTAATGTGTTTGAGGGAACCTCTGGATGAAAGCAAAGACCCAAGTTTCTAAAGCTGGCCAGGTCTTTTTTGGGAGCAGGTCGTCAAAGTAACTTGCTCTGTTGAAAGCACCAAGCTATGTGGTGCTGTTCAAAATACAAGCAAGCTCTGTATTAACATCTACCGTGTTTATACCACAAAGCAGAGCGATGTGAATTCCTTAGTGGACTGTTAATTTACATGTTATATGCTTTCAAATATTTCCAAAAGCAAATGTGAAATGATTAGTAATCTGTTCACATGCTCACAAAATGTTATTAGCAAAATGCCTTGGGCAGTGTGTTATGTTGACTAAAATTGATAATTTTGTATTTTAACACTAAAGCAACTCCCACTGCCCCTGAATAATTCTAAGACCTGTCCAGAGCCCAGACCTCCTGGTCACACCACTTCTCAAAGTGTGTGTTGAGCTGAGGAGGAAAAAAGACAAAGAAACCCACAAACAGCAACATCCCCTGCCCAGAGCAGTGACCTAAGGTTTGAGTGCTTCAGCTGGTCTGAAAGCCTGAATAAAAGTTTTCTGTGTAGTCCTGCAGTTTAAAATGGCTTGTTATCTATAAAATCACCATGAGGAGGCGATTCTGGTGTTTACCACTTTTTCTGCTTTATAAGTTTTGAAGTGTGTATTTCTGAAGAAATCAAGCCTGGTGGTTCTTTTTCCTTCTGCATTACTGTCTGTCACCAGCTGTGTGTGGTTCTGACAGAGCCAAAGCCCTGGACAAAATATCTCATACTCCTCAAAATGTTGAGGCTGTTTTTTTTTTTTTAAATAGGATCAGAGAGCAAGCTATTTAATTGTATTTGTCAATGTATCTCTTTTTTTTGAATAATGATTTCCATGCCTTGCAGACTCAAATATAACATGACACTTCCTTCTAAATGGCAATTATTCTGTCCAGAAGAGTTGCCCAAAAGTCTACTCCTCAAAGTTTCACACCAGACTCACACAGGATACTAAAATTCAATAAAAGCTGTTGTGATAGTAAGATTGTGCAAAAAGCCAATGCCATAGCCGAATATTGTTTGTATGGGTGCAAAACACATTCCAGAAATTTACATTTACAGCTATGAAGTGATTGAATAAAGAAATGCATCATCATTTTCTTTTTTAGCACATAGGTGAATTATTTTACCAACATGTGAAGGGGTGTTCATATAACATCATGGTGCTTTGTGCTAGAGAAAAACAATTACAGTGAATAAGGTAGAATGGCTCTGTTATTGCAGTACATAAGACTTTGATTACATGCTGCCAAGATTCATACCAGCCTAGTAGTTGTTGACAGATAAAGTAACAAAAATGAAACTCATTTATTTTTTCTTTATTGAGACCTCAAGGTAAAGCAAATTTTCAGTTCTTGTACTTACTACATTGAAGGAACAGAGACTGACAGTCAAAATGTGCCAGTCCAGAAATATAAATTAAACCTAGTTTCATATCAAAGTTTCATTTAGTCTCTGAAAAGGAGCTGCTGCTTGGATTATTTTTGATCTTAAAACAAATACACTGTAGACAACCATAGTGTATCTTGGATGAATTAACCCCCTCACATGTTTAGCTTTTATGAATTTTCCAGGATATGCATCCATGTCTATTCAAGCAATTAAAACACTTTTTATGAACTTAATTATTTTACTTTTTTTCCCATTTAATAACAATTTACAGTGTTTGCAAACCCAGTGAACATGTGGATGGTTTTAACAGTGTAGCACTTCTGCTGAAGGAAAGACATATTTTGAGGAAAAAGCCTGCCCCCCTTCTTGTGTAAGGAAAATTCTTCTGGCTTTTGCCATGAGTTCTTCCAGGCAGCTAGATACTGTATTATTTTATGCTAAATCTAACAAATGATTTTTTTGGTAAATTCATTTATTTTCTAAAGAGCAGATAAAAGTAGCAGTTAAAATGGCCAGGTACTAAAACGAGTGGGTTTATCCCATTAAAATCTTGGATTAGTTACCTAGTCCAACTGAACATAATTGCTGTTCAGATTAATGAGGCAGTATCCTGGTATCTCCTCTGTAATTAAACACTTCTCTGGTTCAATACAGTATTAAAGATGCACCAGACGTTGAAACCTCAGTGGTGAAATTTAAAACTGTTGAAATTGGAGAGGTCAGCTGTGAAATACAAATTCCTTTGCAGTATGGAAAATACACTTGTATGGTGCATTTCAAGAATAATTTGGCTTATATTGGGGATGCTGTATTTTTAAAATTTTTTCTTATCTTCCTGCCATCTAAATTTGAGAGTTTCTTTCATTAATTCCTGAGAAAAAGTAACATAAAGTGCACTTGTTTCCAGAATTACCTTTTCTGACCTTTCACAAGATGATAATTGCAGTACCAGTAGGCTTAGAGGACTTGTTAAAAAAATTAAGCTTGTAAAGTAGCAAAAAATGCCCCTTTGCTTGGTGGTGTCGATTTCAAAATTAACATTTTAGTTCATGTGCTTCTAATAATCGCTGACCCTTACTTCATGTGCTTTCCACAGGAAATGAATACAGCAGAAATTACTTTGACCCATTGATGGGTGAGGAAATAAACCCAAGGCAGTGTGGGATGGAGGTCAGTGAGGAAGGTGAGGCAGAATTAAGTATGTAATTTTGGTGTCAGAATATTCTTTTCCATTCATGAAAATGAGGTGTCAGAGATCACATATGCAGTTCTATTTAAATATTGAGGTTTACAATTTAAATTCTGAGCCTTAACTGCTCTGAACACGATAGGCAGTATACATAGACTTTGATCAAGGACAGTGAGTTAATGGGCAGGTAAAAATGAGGCTGTTCTGTATTCACTCTGCTACTGTAGCAAAATGAAGCACGCTCTGAGAGCATTGTCTACACCATGTTCTTTTTAATTAATGAAGTTAGTCCAGAACTGAGCGCTAAGCTATAGCTTTTCCACAATCCTGCTCCCAAAGTCCTCCTTGGAGAGCAGTTTTATTACGGAGTTGAATGTGTGTTTGCCTAACAGAAGGAAACCCCAGAGTGCGTAAAAGTGCATGAGGAGGCTTTTTTGGTTTTCTTTTTTTGCCAGTTTAGCCGAGATATTTAGCTTTGCTCTCTGTGGCTGATAGCAACCAGTGGGAGGGTGTGACTCTGGAGAGCTGGAAGAAGTTATGCATAGGTATGAGAGAGATTAACCAGGAGGAAATTCTCCTCTGCTGTCATGGCTTTTAGATAAAAAAGGGTGGGAACGGGCCTGCCTGAATTTGCATGGACTTAAGTAAGAACATCATCATGGTAATGAAGTGCTTAGCCATGCACTGAGTGCTTTGGCCCGGCTCCTGTTGTTAAGAGCTAACAAGCCCATAGCACGCAAGAGCCAGCTCCCCTGTGTTACCTTGTTAGCCCTTTGCTTTTCTAAAGCCTGTGCTTCATTGTTCTGCAGAGACTATCTAGATGCACAGCTGTAGTCAGACCTAAAAAAGTTATCTTTTCTGAAGGGTCTCAAAGTTGATCACTTGTGAAAGTAATGAGAAACTCTGAGCACATGAAGAGGTTTTAAACTTTTGAGATAAAAACTTGTGTGACTGAAAAAAGCAGGCTCTATTGCATATAACTAACTTGAATTTCTGTGTTCTGGTGAAAAAAAAATCAAGGTTGATCAAGGTTGAATTACATTTAATCCAAATAATTTCCCCATTCATTGTGTAGGATAGCAGTATAATACCTTGGAAGTCAACTTCTGGCTCAGAGTTTTTAAGGAAAGATTTTTTTCCTGTTGGTCCTGCCTTGGTTCATCTTATGAAAAGGCTTTATGAGTCATGATCTGCTTCATAACCAGAGAATGAAAAGCAGGTTAGATTTATGTATCTGTGCATGTATGCCTGAAATCATCTATGGACAGATTGGTGACATAAGGGATATACAGAAATACAGTTCTCACTGGGAGGAAAGGTTCTCTTGACTGTATTGAAGAGGCTGAGTGATAAACTTAACCATAAGTGCTGATTTTGTATTGTGTGGTGGGGTTTCTATGTATTTATCTATTTTAGAATTAGGCTCTTTGTTCATTGACTTCCAGAGTTGGGAGTGGAGAGGTGGTTTTAGTCAATTGCATATCATGCTTAGCCTGAGATCCGTGTGTGAAGTGCTGTCTTTTGGTGGTCCTCTCTTTTCTTCCTGGCTAAAATGTTACTTAAAGATTGGGATAACACTTGTTCATTAAAAGTCAAACAGCAACAGTACCAGCCTCAAGTTGGCTGTGCAGACCTCTATAGAGCACTTTTAATGCTGTGTTTACTAATACCTCTGCCAAGAGCAAAACCTTTAGTTTACCTTGCAAGTTTACCTTGCAGATATTAAAAGGTGCCTGGACCTGGTCCTGGGCAACTTGGCTGTGTTTGAGCAGGAGGAGCTGGGCTAGATGGGCTCCAGAGGTGCCTTCCTACCTTAAGCGGTCTGATTTGTCAATACTTACAAACCAGGCTCATGTCTGGATTGTTTTTTCTTGCAGAAGTGTTAAATTAGTGGAAGTACCTTTGTATGTAGTGGATGGACTTAGAAAAGAGTCAGAACTAAAGCTTGATCCTGCATGGTCATCCCCTGACTGGAAACCATACTGGTTTACCTCTTCTTTCTAGATAGCAGCTTGTCATGAGCAAGACTCAAAACCAGGAAACCATTAAGAAATCAGGGCACACTTTGAAGTTACATTTTTCTTAGAACTTTAGAAAGCCAGGCTCAATGCCCAAAGAGAACATCTTGCTGGTGAAAAGCAAATCTTCAGCCACTAACTATTTTTTAATGGGTTATTCTGTGAAAATGATAATAGTGGCAATTTTCTTTTATATTTTTGGTAAATTAGATTTGTTCTGGAAATTTATGTGGATTCATAATGTCCTGAGAGCAAACAACATCCCACTATGGATTTGCTTGCCCCACCTTGCCAAGGGAATATTTCAATGTTGCCGGCTAAAAGAAATGTAAAAGATTCTATACTTTCAGAAGAGGCTTGCAGAAGCCGCTACCTTCTTTGAATGTAATTGAAAAACTTGACTCTGAAATTTCATGGTAAAAAAAAATTATTTTTGAGATTCTATTGAGCACTTAAAGAGAGCCACCAAGCTTGCATGTAGTTGGATTTCAATCCACCTGCCTTATATGCATTTCTTTGGTCTTCTAACTGCCTGCCTTCCCTGAAAACTTAAAGAAGTCAGAGTCTGGGAGACCTGGAGAGAAAATGGTCCCAGTTGCTCATTTCTACATTGAATGTGGAACCTCTGAGCAATTTTTTTTTTTTCCAGGTCTCATGGAAAAAGGTAAGTGTGAACATCCTTTGCTGCATTTTAAAATCTGCAGATTTTACTGTAAATTTGAATGACTAACCAGCCACAAATTCAAAATTCATAGAGTGTTGTAATGACTACTCATACTACATAATGCTTTAGTATTATGTACAGCAAGGTAAAATTTCTCATGAAGATCCAAAATCATGTTAGAATAAATTGGGTATTTTGATTTTCATTAAGAGTCAAATAGAATTAATCTGGCATTTTGAATATAAATAGTCTTTTCAACTACTTTAGTAGCAGAATTTATAAGCCAGTTTCAGTCCAGATCAACATATAATATTGCCCACCATTTAAAAGTATGACTATATCTTTTATTTTGGATTGTCTTGCATCCAACAAGTGACTGTAATTTTATTCTGAGCTATGAAACTAGCACTATAAAAACTATCTTCAAGTGTCAAAGGACTTTTTAACTTTTCTATTTTTATACCTTTACTTCTAATTTAAAATAGTATTTCCTGAGATACTACTGGAAGAAACTATAATTGTTTCACTGTTGTTTTTTTAAGATCCTGTGAAATTTGATGAGCAAATCCTGTACTCTAAACTGATGAAACTTCTAGATGAAGAAAACAAGATGCTGGACTTCCAAGGTAAATAATAGCCAATTGGATGAAGAAAAATAAAACTCTTTTGAGTCTGCATGTGGGGAGGAGAGAGGGTAATCCATCCCCTTGAACTAAGAAGTCAAAGGGATGATGATTTTAATGCAATTCTGTAACGTCTTTTTCTCCAAATGTTTTTGTTTTGTGTCATGTTTATGTGGTTTTAATGGTAACTTAAGTGGCGTGCCTTCTCTAGATTGCTTCACTGCATGTTGAATTCCACACTTAGGAAAGAAGACTGGAAATATCATTGCTTACGTGCTCAAGTCTAGAAATCAAAATCCTTATTTAAGCTGATAAATGGGTGGGCAATTTGTCTGATGCACAGGTCACATGACACTGTTTCAGGTTATTTATACAAGGATTTACACTAACAGATGAGTAAGAAAGTGTTTTCTGTGGCTTTGTTAGAAAATACAAATTGATGTTCCATTTAGAGTAAAAACAATGAAGCGTATGAGAAGAGGTTTCTTTACCTCAAGTGAACAGCCTTACTTTGGTTTCACTTATTTTTACAGGCATTTCTTCAAACCTGGTTGATTCACCAGACCTTCACCATCACAACCTTTACACAAGGCCCACAAGGTCTGCTGCTCTCCTCTGGTTCATCCTAGGAGAAGTGACATTTGTACAGGCCCAGCTCAGACCTGCCCTTGTCTTTTTTGCCTATCCACCCTCTCCTTTTTCAGCAGAAGTCTTTTGTACAAAATTATTTTGTATCCTTTGTATCTGTATGAGGCTTCCTGCTGTATTTCAGCAATACATGGGCCCACTCTGTCAGAGACAGAGCAGGCGGTTGCCTACGGCACTGGAGCTCCAGGAGCTGCAACTTGTTTTATGACTTTTAGTTTATAAGCAACTTTGTTCTAAAAGAGGCAAATGTTTTCATTTGCCTAGGGTTGCAAAATCTCTTGAACTGGCACTGGTCATATCAGCAACATCTTTGAAACCCATTTTATCTCATTTTAAATGCAAAGGGGAAGAAAGTGCAACCATCACAACTAAAGTAATGCAGATAGTTTAAGCAAAAACCTATAACAGGTTATTAGCAAGATCTCAATTGTTCTATGTTAATGTCAATTCTGGGGCAAGCAAATGCATCAACATGTGTGTGTCACACTCCTAGGGCACATCAGAGCCCCCTGTGTAGGCGTGAGCGTAGCAAATGGGGGACACCCTGCAGGCCACTGCTGTCACCTGTCTCAAGCTGTGCCTCAGTGCTTTTATTTCTGAAAAGTGCCATGATGGGTATTAGAGCTAGTCCTGTGGGTGAAGCTGCACACCGTTCCAGCTGAATTTATTACTTTTCTTTGCTTGGACGAAGCAAATCCAGAAAAGAGAGATTTTCCTGGGGAGGTGAAGCTTGTGCAGTTTCTATCTCTGTATATATATATCAGGGTTTATTTATTTCTGCCCATGTTTCTCCCTCCCAGTATTTGAACTAGTTGGTCACTTCCAACCCTTTTATTTTTAACAGGGAACAAGTCTCACAGGTATGACTTCCCTACCAGTTTCATGGAAGTGGGCAGTTGAGCAGAGTAGACAAGCATTATTAATGTCTCCACCGAGGGAAAAGCTAATATGGGAGTTTGACCCTTATTAGCATCAGAAAAACCATAGAAAACTGGGATTCATTTGGTTCCCCTCTTACAGAACTGCTTCATTTCTTCATTTGGCCACTGAGCTGAAAAATCACATAGTCATACAGTCCTAATTAATAGATGATCCCCAAAGGAACGGAAAGAACATGGCTCAGAATTTATATAATTGTATACTTAAAGCATTTTGTCGTTGAGTAACCTGTTGGTCATTCTTGTGGTATGAGTTATTTCATATAATAAGACAATTTTTACAAACAAACAACCAGTGTTGCCTTTAAGAGATAGAGTACATATTTTTACTCTCCATTTTTGTCAATATAAGATTGTGATCCATTAATGTTTTAAATGATGATACGTGATTGCCATAAAATAATTTCTATTATGTTGTTCTTTGGCAAGAACAACAAAAAATTGAAGTGCCAAGTTTTGCTGAATTTTAGTTGTCTGAAAGTGGTGCATGAGCCTTCAGCACTGAACTTTTTTAGCTACCATTTTTACATGGNTATGTTGTTCTTTGGCAAGAACCAAAAAATTGAAGTGCCAAGTTTTGCTGAATTTTAGTTGTCTGAAAGTGGTGCATGAGCCTTCAGCACTGAACTTTTTTAGCTACCATTTTTACATGGCTTTTTAGACCAGGTAGCAAAATTATTTTTCCATATGGAGTTTGTTGCAGCGTTATGCACCATATCTATCCTGAGGTGCAGTCTGCTGCTGAATATACCCTTTAAATTATCATCTCAGTATATAAGCTGCTTTTATCTGATGGACAAATACAGAAATAAATGAAATCACAAGCAGTCAAGCTAATACCATAGAGATTGTTCTAATTACAGCCCAGCATCTGCAAATACAGCCTGTGCTGAAGTGATTTAAGCTGCAAGGAAAGCATGACTCAAAGGGTTAGGTACATCCAAAACAATGACAACTTTTGATGCCCATGCTAACAACTTCAAGCAGCAAGTTTTTAATTAGTTTATCAGTCTATTAATGAATTTTTAGCCATTTTATCGTTCTATGTACAAAGTAGTAAAATTTTCAGCACTGGATACTTTTGTACAGCAAAGATATGGTTGCTTTTCTTCCTGTCAAGTACTGCTCTGAGGCATCATCTCAATCTTTCAACCTGTAGATCAGTTCAAGAAAAGACCAACCTGATGCTGACCAAGTTTGAGAAGTTTCTTTGCAAAGCCACTGTGGAAAGAATAGATTAGCTGAACTAACCCTGTTCTCTCCTTGTTTTTAATTCAGGCAAATGAACAACTGTGCTTAAATGAGCATATATATATAAATCAAATATTTTTCAAATCTAAATTGTAATTTATTGCTCCATTTTTCAGAGTTTCTTCCCTTGAAAAGCTTCTGAAAATACTCTCTCTTATTTTGCTCTTTTTTGACAAAATTTGTGCTTAGGAGTCCAATGTCTTCCACAAAAATTGAGTTCACTTGATGTAATTCTTCACAAAAATAAGAAACACAAAAAAGAAAAAGTACATTTTGATGAATTGCTTCATGATTATGAACCAAATGGTTTTATTCCCTTTTTGACTATTGCTCTACCCTGAGACAGGAATCTACTGACTTCCCAGGATGTAAACTTGCATTGCTCCTGTGGAAGCAGTAAAGCAGCTGATTTATACTAGCTGAGCATATGGCCCGTTGTGTACAACAGAGCACCAAGGGGAACAAGCAATGCTCCATCTTCTGCTTTTGGCAATGTTTCTTTTTCCTGTGCTTCCTGGGTTTTCTCTCTCCCAGCCA
The DNA here is from genome assembly GCA_013397295.1 of Polioptila caerulea. Lineage (NCBI taxonomy): Eukaryota > Metazoa > Chordata > Aves > Passeriformes > Certhiidae > Polioptila > Polioptila caerulea. The sequence goes on from VYXF01007701.1 coordinate 622,004, forward strand.
AACCCTTAAAGTTACCGTAAATTTAAATGTAAATATTGTTTTGTTTTTGCAGTTAATAGTTGTACGTCAAATCACTTTTCATTAGGTTTGTAAAGTGCTACATGAAAAGATTTGTACCCTAAGGTAATGGTTTGGGTTGTTTATATCTACTGTACATTTCCCCCAACATGATTTTGAATTGTATCCTGTTGTAATTAAATAGAAAACCCACCCTACTTCCTGTGTGTTGGTGGCACCGAGGTGATTTAAGTACTCGGGAGGCTCAACAATTAAAGTCATTAAACAATGAGCAGTGAGCAAAACTGGAAATGTTAATAGCCTCAGTTTTATCTTTCCTTTTCTGGTCTTCATTAGAGAATGAAAGACTTCAAAGGAGAGTGAGGAAAAAACCCTCTCTTTTAACTGCTTTCAAGTCATAGGATGGACAAAGGGAAGCAAATAACTAGATATGGCAATTTCTTTAAGAGATAGGCACAGAGAGCTATAAAAGCTTACACACAAATATGAAGCAAGACAGAGAGATGTGGACAGTCTGATATTTATTATTTTTTAGTGATCTTAATGTGGAGACATGAGCAAAAATAGTTGTCATTATTTATGACCTAAACTAGTATTAGTACTGTAACAGATATCAACGAGAGGATCTAATTTTATTTTTTAATGCAGCATGATCAATTAAACTGAAAAAAGACAAAGTTTCTCTTTAAGACTGATTTTATAAATGGTATTTATTTTTATTTATATGATGCATGTATCCTTTGGTTCTGCATACGTCACTGCAGTGAAATCAGGGGAATGGTATGGGTGATATCAGAACTGGACCCAATTAATTAGACAGGAGTTGCACACATACACCTAGGGGAAGGAATTCAATCATTTGGGGTGACTTAAAAGGAAGATTAAATACTTGACACAGCTTCACCAAAAGCTGCCATTCAATTGCAGTTATTGCTCCTCTTCCTCAGGAAGGAATGCCAGAGTTGTTCCAAATCCCAGTCTCTTTGAGAGTAACGGACAAGCAAAGTGCCAGTGGAAATGTAGCTCATGCCTTTTAAAAAGAATCTAAGAAAAGAACAAGCTGCACATGCTAAATTTGTACCTGAATTCAGATGCTGCACTTGAGGACAGTTTTCCTGGTACTGGCACTTGTCACCTGTCAGTTGTGTTGCTAATGCTGTTTCATACTAAAAGTGTTAGTGGGCCAAACACGTTAACTGAGAAGCTAGTAACCAGTGAGTGAACTCCCATTTGCTGAGAGATAACCTGCCACTTTTCTTTCAAGCAGCCTGTGTCGTCAGTGAAGATTTTCCAGACTCTGTAATGCCTGTCAGCTCCAGTAAGGCATGTGACCTTCACAGGGAGCTTGAAGATGAAGAGATTCCTTCATATATCGAACAGTTTGAGAGAGATGTTCAGGATGACATAATTCTGCTTGGCAGCTTTTCACTGGAACAGGTCAGAGTTAAGAACTATAAGACAATTTTATCACTTGCTTCATAACATGATGCTGGCTTGTTAACCTTGTACACCCCAATTCTATTTCTCTGCCTGGCGGTACGTATATTGAAAGAGGAAAGGATAACCATTGTCATTGGCATGCTTTATGTGACTGGCACTTTGCTAAGCTAACAGCAGGACCTTTATCTTTGTCTCCATTTCAACGTGAATAAAAATAGATTGCCTTCATGGCTTCTTTCCTAAATAGTGGAGGATCTCTGACTGCCATGTAGTAATATTGCAATTGAGTTTCAATCAAGAGACTAAGTCTAGGACATCTCTCTCTGCCACATTTAACAGAGGCTTATTCATCAGTGAGCAAGTTCAGATTGGAGCCCAGGGAGGATTTATGTAGCAATGTTCATTGTACAGAGGATAAGATTATTTCCCCATTATAAATCTGTTATATTTGTCAGGGTGGCAAAGCTTTCTAAGGTTTTTTTTTTACCATTTATAGCATAAAGAGATAGGTTCTGGTTCATGTTGACAAAGGCACAAGTTTGCAGGGCTGAAATAATACTTTTGGGCACCTAATGACCATTTATCCCTTTGAAAAATCTCATACTAAGACTAGAGGACAGGAAGAGAGATTAATTGATGAATCTATCATTTTTAATTAGCAACATGAGAACAGCGCACTGGCTCTGATGGGCTTAAAATAGGTTATCCAGTGACTGATGGTGATCTAAGCTTTCTTTTATTTTCAGGGGAAGTTTTTAGATTTTTTTTTTTCCACTGCAGGACTAAACCTTATAATTGTCTTCTGCATGATGGTGAGGGACACAATTCTCTTCCTTACTGCTTTCCTCTAAATCCTGTAGCTGTATTTCATTCCTTGTGACTTTTTTATATCTGTATGCATCATGCACAGAAGGTGGTATGGGTAATACTGTTCAGAGAATGTGAAATGTAAGGGAACTGTGAGGAAAAAGGACTCAGATGGTGCAAAGAACCTCATCTGCCTCAAGAGACTGACAGAAAATGAACCTGGGAATAGGTGAACAGAAAGTGCAGCACCTTTCCAGAAGGTTATAATGTGTTGAGAGTTTGCACTTTAACTAGGTTTGGGCTATTCAGATGCCCCCAAAACTTCATGAGGCTCTGTGACACCTGAAGGAACACAATAGATGTGTCAAAACTTTGTTTACCCTCCCACTAAACATGGTCATATGGCTGATCATCTTGGAATCTTTTTGGAGGTGTTCAGCAGAGTTTGTTTCCTAGACAGAAGCAATCTATCTGGTCTCCCCAAAACTACATTCTGTTTTTTAACTGACAACTATATATGTGAATTTACAAGTAATACAATACAATAGTGCTTTTCTTCCTTATATTAGTCTAGAAGAAAGGAGATCCTCATTTCATGTAATCTATTGAGCTGGTCTACCATGAGTTTTCAGAGAGGGACTTGTTCTTTACTTTGCAACAAAGAGGTCTTGAGTGCCCGTGTTTTGTGTCCATTCCTCTCACACATCTCTAACTTCAGTTTTTCATGCCCTGCTAAGGAATTTAGTCCCACTGACATGATACTATCTGTCACATCTGCATATTTTAATACAGAAAGTAAGAAGAGGATCCCTTTAAAATCTGTATTGTCTTCTAGATCAGTGATCTATGCATCCATCCCTTCCTTGAAAGCCTACAGAAATGGTGTATTCAGCCCCTTTGAACAGAAAATGGAGGAGCCAACATTGGTAGTAGATGCTGCAAACACCATGTCATTGTATCGGGTCTGTGTGGACTGATTTTGGTAGTGGTGGGGGCGGCTGCAGGGGTGGCTTCTGTGAGAAGCTGCTAGAAGCTTCCCCCATGTCTAGCAGCGTCATTCCTTGGTGGCTTCAAGATGGACCAAACACTGGGCAAGGCTGGGCCAATTAGAAATGGTTGTAACACTGCTGTGATAACATATTTAAATAGGGAAAAAAGAAAAAAAGGCAAGCTATTGCACAGTTCACAGTTGTAATTGTGGCCAGAGAAGAGCAGAGTGGAAAATATATGAGAGGAACAGCCCTGCAGATACCAGCCAAGGTCAGTGGAGAAGGAGAGGGAGGAGGTTCTCCTGAAGGCAGAACAGAGATTCCCCTGCAGCCTGTGGTGCAGCCTGTGGTGAAGCAGCTGTGCCCCTGCAGCCCATGGAGGAGCCCACGCCAGAGCACGGGCTTGAGAGAAGACTGTGATCCTGTGGGAGGCCCCTGCTGGGACACAGTCCTGGTGGGACCTGCAGACCTGGAGAGGAACCTATGCTGGAGCAGGTTTCCTGTAGGACTTGTGATCACATGGGGGACTCACACTGCAGTAGCTTGTCCTTGGAGGACCGCATTGTATGGAAGAGTGACACTGGAGCAGTTAGTGGAGAACTGTTGGCATGGGATGGACTCATGCTGAAGAAGTTCATGGAGGACTGTCTCCCATGGGAGGGACCCCAAGATGGAGCAGGGGAAGGACTCCTCTCCCTGAGCAGTGGCAGGAACAACCTTTAATGGTCTGACAGCAACCTCCACTCCCAGTCTCCCTGAGCTGGTGTGGTGGGGAGGTAGAGCTGGGAAGGAGGAAGGGCTGGAAAGGAGGTGTTTTTAAGGCCTTATTTTATTTCTCATTGTCCTGCCCTGATTTTATGTTTATTTCTCATGGTCCTGCCCTAATTTTGTTACTAATAAATTCAACTAACATTTCTAATTCTAGCCTGTTTTGCCAGTGATGGTCTTTAGTGAGCAATCTCTCCCAGCCCTCATCTCAACCCATCTTCATTACATTTTCCCTCCCTTGTCCTTCTGCAGAGGGGAGTGAAAGAGGGCTTTGGTGGGTACCTGGCATCCAGCCACAGTCAACCCACTACAGTCATATTGGTGTTCAAAGACCTCTAGCAATAATGTGAGCATGCTAATTCTTGTTTCATTGATCTTCTTTATTCTTTAATGGACATCTTTACACTTTGATCCATGAGTATGCCCCTGCAGCATTGCAGTGTTGATGCTTTTCCACAACAGCTACAGGTTCATTGTTAGACTGCTGCCATGGTCCTCAGAATCTGTTGCTGCCAACTTTGAGATGCTTCCAGCTGTTGTTGCTTGAATGTATGTTTATTGGTTTGTAAAAGTCTTTAATTTTGTGCATGGCATTTACTTCTTATTCAGTAGAAAAAACCCTTCCCTTCTCTCTGCAGGTTTAGTGAGTAGCAGATGTACTTTAGCCAGCATAATTTATGATAAGTTAATTTAATCTGCCATAATGACATAAAGTGAGCCTGAAACAAGCTTCTATCAATTTTGCCATTAGAGGTAGCATAATATTTTCAAATGTCTACAAAACTGAGTAATTAACCCTTGGGCTGAGCACAGGAGTCTAATAGACATCTCTCTCACATTCCTGTGTTTTGACAAAATGAAAAAAGCCATAGGAACTCAAGGGTTAAAAATATCAGGTGAGAGTTCACAGTACGTGAGACTGGTTTTATAAGTGAGGTTCAGAAACACACTTGAGTTGCTGCTGTTTCATTTTAGGCTGCCAAAAATTCTCTCCAGTGAGGCACCTGATTTACACTGGAGCATGGCTGGAAGCATTGGCATGAAAAGGATAGCGATGTATCAACTATCTATCCCTTAGTTTGTTGTTCTTCTTTGCTTTGTAGCATTACAAAAAATTGGTGGCTTTTGTTTAAACAGCAGCTCAGTGTGTGAGATCACCATGATTCAAAACTTTTGATAGGGCAGATGCATTTTTCAAAATAATATCTTTTTGAAAATTGGTTTATGTTAGTATTTAGCTCTGGAACTTAAGTCTGTATTGTTTCTTAGTTTATATCCTGTTTTGTAAATGCAAAAACAGAGAGCTGAGGTTGGCAAGAAATGCATAAGGGGAGATCTGGTAGATTCTTGTAAAGAAAGCATTAAACAGATGTCAATGTTCTGTTAACAAATACATTAAAGAATATTAAATTTGGAGAGCAGTGCTGTTTTGTGTGACCTGCCATGTAGACACAAGGATTTCAAAGGCCCCGATGACATTTGCTTTCAATAAAGAAAAATAACCTCTGTTGCAAGAAAAGCAAAACTTGGGACTGTGTTATGGTGGAAACTGGGGAGTTATGACCAAGGCTGGATATTGAGAGCACCACAGAAAACCATTTGTCATGAGACAATGCGGGGACACATGCTTATGGGTGAAACTTGATCTTACAGGGTAGAGAAATATTCAAGGAAATACCTGAAATGATGCAGACTTGCCATGTTGGCTTAAAGATGGGGTGCTCTCAAAACATGACAGACTGCTGCAGATGGAGCAAACAGTGGTGACTGGAGGGAGATTGAACTTGATGGGCTTTGAGCAACATAATCTTGCTGTATGCTAATTTAAATTCCATGGAAAAATACCAACACTTGAATTTTCAGCTGTTGCTGAACTGAGACAATAAAAGTGACTACTCAGTTTTATGTAGGTTCTCTCAGAAAAAAAAAAAAAAATTAAGAAATGGAATGTCTGAAAGGATCAGTACTGCCCCACAAGCCCAGAGCATCTTTCCTGTTTTCCCACCCACCTCCTGAAACTTGGTTAGTATTCTAAACCAGGGGTAATTTGTTCACAGCCTCCGTTTCTCTTTACTTATTTCAGCTGCCAGATTTACCCCTCTGTGCAGGGCATAGCACCTTGCAGGACTTGATCTTCATCACTATATAATCAGTTTTGATCCATTACCTCAATGTGAATTACTCAAGAGCCTCTGAACGTAAAGTGCAAGTTTTGTTCTTTGGTACCAGCAGTTGAGTTATAGTAGTAAGAAATGAACTATTTGTTGCAGGTGGATAGTAATAAAATGTTGTCTTTCATCAAAAGATTTACCTTTTGGTTAACCAAAGGTTATGCCTTGGTGTATTAGATCTAATACTCTTACAGGGTCATTATCACCACTGCTCTGACTCCTTGCCAAGTTGCAGAGATCAATTTACATGATGATGTTTTCCATTCATTAATAGTGGATAGAACATGGGTAAAATTTGGTACTATGTAAGATGGCAAATTTACTCTGCAATCATGAATTTAACCAGTGGGATCCGACCTCAATGATATAAAACACCAACACACATTTGCTTGCGTGTTCTACCCCATTGGATAATATTGTTATAGAGTCATATTACAGAATGGTTTTGATTGGAAGGGGCCTGAAAGGTTGTTTATATCCTGATGGTACCTGCAGGCCTCCCCTCATCAAAGCTTTAGCCTACTAAGCATTGTACAGTCCATTCTGAGTGTAACCCTTGTGGTAATATACGCACCTAAGAGCAATGCAGAGTTGAAAGTGACTTTTCCTCAGCAGAAACTTACTTTTTGACATATACCAAGACTTTAAATGAGGGTCATGTGCAAAGGAGTTGGGGTGGGGATTTTTTCCTTGTTTGTTTTCCTTCCTTTTTTTTTCTTCCTCATAATTGCAGGTCAAGAATACAAAAGCTGATAATTAATTTTCACCATGTCTTAAAAGTGGGTGGCTCCATTTTAGGCAAGGTACCTATATGTTACACTCATTATTTGGCTGTTGAAACATTTCTACAGTCAGTTAGTATAATGGTTTCCATTTCATTTGTATGATATAGTAGGAATTATGGCTATCTTCTTTAATGCATAATTTTATTTTGAAATAAATTATTAGACTGAGCTCATTGAATTCATTACAGTTTTACCAGGTAGCCTGCTCTTGGACTTGTAAAAAAAAATATTCACAGAAACCTATGTTTGGGGGCAAAAAAGAAAAGGTAATCTTCCCTATGGTTGGGATATTGGGCTTCTGTCCCTTGGACTTCTGATTTCCTGCTTAGTGAGAGTCTGTGGCCCTCAGATGTGTGTCACCACCCACTGAGCAGACCCATAGTCTGGTGTAGAAGCTATATGTAGAAGCGATATATTCTCTACCCTGTAGACTGGCAATCTGAGATTTTGAAATATCTTTATTCTATTAGCCTTGCTCCTGCATACTCAGTTGGGAGCCTGGGAAACTTCCAAATTTCTGAGGCTCCTACCTTATTGCTTCTGAGTGCTCAGATAATTTTTTTTTTTTTAAGGAGAAGGGGAGATTGAAGAGGGAGCATGGAAATTAACATAAACATAAGCAAAATTGTGGAAAAGATGTTCTATGTGTTTGTAAATAGTCTATCACTGTGCTGTCACAATACCCTCAGTATAGCTATAGCTGCTCTTTCAAATTGTGACACTCTTTTGATTGCTTCATCCAGGGATTATATGAGTTTCATTTAAGTAAATATTTAAATGGAATTAATGAGAAGCTTCCATATTTCCTATGTTTTTCACTAAAAATGAATTCACTTAGTTTTTACTGTGTTCTTTCACACTTTAAGATCAGAAGGGCAACTAAAGAGCTGAAGTAATTCTTGATATTCTATTGAGCTGGAACAATGATTCCCACAACTGCTGTAAATGATGATACTGCATTTGCTGATGCTTAAGGTAATCTGACTGGTCAGCTCTCTGGCTCATTATCTTACTATAAACTCCAGTAAGGAAGTCCATTTCTATGGTTCAATAAACAGAGGCAATTGGAAAGATCCTTCAAAGAGAATTAGTGATTGCCAAGTCCTGATGAAGTTTAAGGGACTTCATCAAGTAGCGACCACCTGTTAAAAGAAGTAGGACTCAGATGAGGATTGTAAGGGAAGAATCAACATTACTGATGAATAGAGGTGCAAACCTGCAAAAAATAAGTAGAAGGAAACCAAATTTTTAATTGTTAGTGCATTCTCCAGAATTATTTTTCCCCCCTGGATTGTTTTATTTGTATTTTTAATGCATTTGGATTGAAACTGTAGTAACAGGTGGAGCTAAGTCTACCTTTGGTTAGCTTTTATGATAAGGATACTCCTTAGCAGCATTAATAGACTACACAGATTTTAAGCTGCAGATAAAGGAATTGTTCTATATGTTCATATTGTTCTATATGCTGGAAAATTTTGCTTCTACAGTTTTTGCTTCTTCAGCTCTCTCTTACATTAGAGCTGCATTTGTTGAATGGAACCTATGCTGTATGGCACATCTGACCTTTACTGCATAGAACAGATTAATTCAAGTGGAGAAGAACCAGATCTTTAGAGCCCGTCTAGTCCAGCCTCCTGTTTTGAGGTGTATTGGGTTTTTCATGTGTAACCTGAGGTATGCTGGGTTTTTCATATGTAACCTGACTTTTTAAAGGCTTTGGAGTTCACATCAGTCTGTTAGTGGGAAATATAAACAGGTAGTCTGTAAGTTGAGAGATGCTAAAATACTGTGAAACAGAGTCCAGTTGCATTACATGCCTGTTTATTTTTTTAGGACAAAGCTGAAAAATCCTCATGGTGTTCAGCCTGCTGGCAACCTGTTAGCACAGTTGGTTTCTCTCATTACTGTGCCAGACCCTTAGACAAGATGCAGTTTTCAGGACTAGGTGGTTATGATGAGAATATATAATAAAGTCAACACGTTCACTCAAAGATACATCAGAACAATATTATGTTATTATATAGTTGCTCATATCAGTATTCAAATCAGAGAGGGCTCTCAGCTGAGTATGTGAAACAATTTCCTTTCCATTCAGCAGAGACTTGGAGCAGGATGTAGGTTTGCAGAAGGAGATCTGTTATTTTCAGAGAAAAATCATTAGGTGTGGCAACTCGTCATTGCCACTGTTGTATTTGGGACAATCATACAGTAAACCGTACTTAAAGTCTTTTTTCCATCTCTGTAATTTTCATATACTAATTGTAAGTGAATGTCTCTCTTAATTATAAAGTGTTCAAATGTGTCTGCACACTCGAAACAGAAGATGATGTGAAAGGGAGTACAAATGGAAATTATTGGATAAAGGTAAAGTCTATACTTTTTGATTACAATTATAATGGAGGCAGATTTGTGAGGCAATGCTTTACTGACAGGCAGAAAAAAGAACCAGGACTCAGAAAGATGAAATAGATTGTAACCTCTGACCTGAACATGATTTTTTTGGGCAGCTGTAACAAGCAAATTTGTTGCCATGACTCAAGTTTTCCCTATCTGCAAAACAGACCTAAAATTAGATACCTGCTTTGTGGAAGAGTAAAAGGATTAAAGGAGTAAAGTTTCATGAGGGACTTTGAAAAGGCTTTACAAATAATAAAAACATTCTGTGCTGAAATTGACAAACATTTTTAAATTGAAGAAGAATGGGGGAAAACCACAAAAAAAATTCAGTGTTTCCAATTGGTATTTCCTTTCAGCTTCCCTTCAGTTGTGTCCTGATTTGCTGTCAGTATAGAGAAAGTAGAAAAAGGTTGTAAAATGCTGAAGTATATTACATGGCTTATGAACACTTTTTCATTGTTAATGTAAATAATAATTTTGGATCTATAGATCGGCATAATTCACTTTGGTTTTCACTGGCATTGGTCATGCTACATGGCTTTATACTAGAGGGAATGCATTCCCTAATAAAATGTGGTTAGTATCTTCCATCATATCTTAGTAGCCTATTCTGCTATATCTTACTGTTTAGGCTAAAGATGTCTGAATCTTCTTAGTAGCTGGTGATTTCTAGGCCAATCTGGAGACATCTGAACTTGTGGAACTAACTTTGACAGGCTGAGATGTTTCTGCTTAAAGTCTCTTAATTGGTGGCAAAAGACATTTCAGCATCACATATTTTCAGTGCTCAGTTATGGTAGTCAGACATTCTCTGACTGACACTTACAGCACTCTCTAGATTTTGGTGAGGATACCAAAGGTTTATGACCTTGAAGCTACATCTTTTCAATTGTGAAGAAGGAAGCATCTGAAGGAGCACCTGATGGTTCTGAAGAAACTACAGGTGATGTCTTTTCATCGGCAAGAAAGACATGAGAAGAATTAGTTCTCTGTTTTGAGGATGGAGAGGCAAAATCTTTGTTTTGCAGAAGCTGGGTAGCACTGCAGCAGTCATTACTCCAGAGTTTTCTCAGTGCATCTTAGCAAAGTGAATCCAGTTCTTTTAATTTGTTAGTCCTATCATCTTGGATCAAAATCCTGAATGGAAACATCTCTGAGTTTTGAGGAAATTCAGGTCCTTGTTTATCACACCTACTTTACAGCTGGATCTAGTTTCCATATCAGTTCAAAATTAGTGTCTTTGATATATGTTCTTATAAAAGCATTTACCTTAATAGTAGAATACTACTTTCCTCTCTTCACTGGTAGCTCAGTCTTCTCTGCATTGCTATAGATAATGCAGTGCTTTACATATTTATCAAAATGATCAGCCTATAATGTGGTCACTAAATGTACCTGCATCACTCAGCGTTAATAAGGCTGTAGCACGACTAGAATAAATCTCACTTCGTGTTCTGCAGTATCGGTTTTAAAAGAGAGTTTGAATTCTGTTACAAAACACTAAATTGTCTAAGTTTTTAATTTGATTCTTGTGAACAGTGAAGTAATTTGCTATTTGAAAGCAAAGTCAGGGAAGATTTTCTTTGTTGCCTTTTTTCTTTCTCTTTGAAAAACATCTAAGAGTTTGTAGTGCATTTTTTTGGCAGAGTGCACCATCAATAATACAGCCATGTGTCCAGGGTTTGGCACAACTTTACGTTCTGGTTTGTGGCCATCTCCTTGACAAGGTCACACAAATTCCAACAGGTGATGGGTAGGGCAATTTTCAGAGCAGGTCTTTCCCAACTCTTTTAGTCATTGCTTCCAATGAAGGGCACTCATTTAACTTACCGCTCCATGCCTCCCTTCCCTGTGATCTCTCTACAGTTAACGTGGAGCAGATAAGCCTCTCAGAATTTCAATTTGCTTGAAAAGAATGTTAACTTTTCTTGCAATATTTTTTTTGTTCATCTCAAATATTTCTTCATTTTTTAACTTGTTTTGTGGTGTGCAGTACACTAGATATTGAAGTCACTGGGAATGAGTCTCCACACAGCAACCAGACTGTGAAGGAGGAGAAGTAGGTGGCACCAGTGGGACTAGAGATCTGCATTTTGTTTCTAGTCCTGCTGACATTTTGCTCAGTGACCTCTCCCTTCTCCCATCTGTAAAAATAGAGAGGGCAGGATTTCCATCACTGAAAAACATTTTAGGATGCAGAGATGGGAATTTAAATAAAAGATTTTAATTGGACATCTGTTTAAACCTAAAAAAAGACAGCACTACCTGTGCTGTGATGTACCAACATGATATTTCAAGGAGTGGAATGAAGGGGAAGCACCAGCTCTGCATATGGGATTGCTGTGGGCAGTGGGAGGCTGCTGGAGATCCCATAGGTTGTGTCTCCGTGCTGCCTCTGCTGCACCCTAACCTGGTGAGGAACACATGAAGGAAGGTGGACCCCTACAGCACTCTTTGCACGGAGCAGGATTTTCACCAAGGCCAGTGCTCCACTGGCTGTTTTAAATTGCAATGGGGAGAGCTCCTCAGCAGAAGACTGTAATACCACTGCTAACTGGTAAAAAAAGAGGTGTGTGGGTGTAAATATTTTGCCTAAATGCCCCATTTTTGCTGAACAAAAAAAGCCAAATTGATTTTGCTTCAAATCTCTGCTGAATTTTGTGGACTTGCTTTAAAGAGGAAAGGATGTGTTTGGATGGGGTTTTGTTTAATTTTTAAATTTTTTGAAAAGTACTGTACAAGCAGGCCCTGCCATTTGTGAAGTAGTTTGAGGCTGAAAATAACCAGTCAGCACTGATTAGTAGTGTTGAGTCAGGTTCTTGTCTTTGTAGAAATAATGTGTACCATTGTGTGTGTCTAGGCTGAGCCTGGGCTGAAAGACCTTTTCAAGCTCTGGTCTTGACGACACGCTCTGAGATCAGTAGGTAGGCCATTTGTGTAATTAGACCTCAAGACAGCTGATGAAGAAACCAAGAAAGGGGGGGTGTGAAGGAGCTGGCTCACAGCAACAAGAGAGTCTGGTATCAGGATGGAGAGTAGGACAAAGTGGTGCATGATTGAGCCTTTCTGCCTTCAAACAACTCCCTGCTTTTCCCAGCACCTCCCAGAGCAGCGGCTCGCAGATTTTAGCCACTAATTTTCTGGAGGGGCCTGCAATGCCTATACAGAGTTGAAGCTAAACCACATTTCATGCCTTCTCGTTGGGAACGCCCGTTGTCAACAATGGCTCGTTGTCACAGTCTAGACAATGTTGGTGCCGTGATGAGAAACAAGCGCCTTGCTGTGTGTGCCATGGTGTATGCCATTGAGAAACAGCACTTGGTTTATTCCTGTAAAGCTCTGATTCCAGGGATGTTGCAGAAATGACTATTCCACATTATAAATATATATATATATATGTGAGCTGTTCTGTTTTTGAAAACTTACACATTTTTTTCCTCTATTAAATTGCTTCCTGGTGATGGAAATGTCTGGGATTTTTTTTTCTACTGCATCTACTTTCCTTTAGCTTGCACACCCCTGAGGTAATTAGTGTAGGTTAAAATTTACATAACTGACTTTGGGGTTTTGCAAATAGGAAAGATGGAAATTTATTCAAGGTGGTGAATAATTCATTTTCAAGCAAGTTTCCTGTTTTTTTTAATCATGTAGAAGATGTATTACAGACTCATAGAGGTTTTCTGAATAGAACCTTAAGCACTGAATTTTTGATATATTTTTTTTTCTTAGTATAGGTAAAGAAATATTAACCATGACTCATTGCACTTTTCCTGTTCAATAAGATTTGAATAAACTTAACAAATTTATTAGGTAGATGATAGAGCCTTTTAAAAATTATCATGACACACTGTGACAAATATTTTACTAGGATCCAGAAGAAATAGTTTTAAATCATATTCCCATTGCCACTTCAGAGGCAGAGATGGAAAACAGCACAGTTCATACAGAGAAGCCTGATTCATATTTTCTTTTGAATATTCATTATTTAATTAAGATTAGGAAGATAAACAAGGGGATAGGACAGCTGTGGGAGTCTGGTAATAAAATAAATTTTTTCAGAGGAAATTTCTTTACTACTTGCTCAGTGTAAACCTGGAGTGGTAATGTCTGAATGTTGTTACAATGTTATGGCTACTTGATATTTTACATGAAGTGAGTTGAGTATTTCATCTTATTTCTTAATCTAAAAGCTCACCTCAAAAATAACTTTCACAGACATCAGCACGGGCTGCGTCCAGGAGAAAATGTGAACCATACACTACTCCAACTTTCTGAACTTTAGCTTTAACTGCCTCTGCCCAAAGCTTGCAACCTCTTGACATGTTCCCTGGTGACTGCAGCCCATTGGACTGCGGGAAGTGTGACAAGGTGGCTCTGACAGCCCTACCCAGACAGCTACCAGCTCTGCTGGAGCAGAACTCCAGAGCAGAGCCAGCTCCCAGCCCTTCCTGGGGAAGTGGTGTAGGTGGTGGTTTACCAGCCTGGTGAAAGAAAATTAGTGCCATTAGGAGTGGGAGAGAAACGGGTCCTGCTCTAGAGAGTCTTGGTAAATTTTAACCAAGAGCTGCCCAGGAGCAGGAGGGCTTGGTTCTCACCAGTGGAGGGGCAGTGCTGAAGAAGGCATTGCCCATGGCACAATTGTGGTATGGAAAACTGGAAGGTCTCATTTTGAACTAGTTCAGTCATGCCACCTTTGTAATTGTGTGTGATGCTTGACCTGGAGGATTTATTTCATCTGTCTGAGGATAGCTGCTGGGACTGCCAACAAATCACACCATTCTTTAAGGCAGCCATGTTGTCTCTGCTTTAATTTTACAGGGTTAAAAATATTACATTAAATAAACATAAATAAAATACATGCACAGGCTTTCATTGTTTTTGTTTGGTTTTAAACTCTGACAATTTTCATTTTGGAAATAAGTAGGCTACTTTGCCTTACTCTTCAATAGATATTTCCAAACTTCCTTGAAAACAGACAGAAATTTGTCAAAAATTATGAGATTTGGAAGAAAAGAGAGACTTTTACAATGAGATATGGAGCCCCGATGGGGAATTTTTCTCCATTGACTGTTGCATTGTCTCCCTACTAAAATGAATTTTTGCCTTTGAGGCTTGATGAGAGTAGAAGTGGAGCATAGTTTCACACTGTTTAGATGACAGTATAAGGTACACAGTAGGATGCCTTCTTCTGTACTGGTAGTGTTGTATTCACGTTTTCTGTTGGTCTCAGGGACACCAGTAGAACATCCAAACACGAGAAATGCCCTTGAACGTTCAGCAAGATCTCTGAACAGTGCAGGTCAGGGGGAAGAATTTTGTTTTTGTGAGTGTACAGTGAGCAGTTACTGTTATGAGCTTTGCACAGAGAACACAGCCTAATAGATGCTGATGCCAGCTTCTAGATGGAAAGCTTGCTGTGCAAGAGAAAAATAACTTCAAGCCCTCCAGCTTCATGCTGGAGAGCTGCAGAACTGTGGGATGAGAGGACTGCTCATCTGAGTTAGCCTCCCACACACTGTAACCTCCAAAAATGCCAGTCCTTCTCACCAAACATTTAAAATCCTTTGTGGTGAGACAAGGAAGACATCACAATTTGGAGCAGATTTGAAGCAAGGCTTTAAGATGTGAGTTCTCTGGTCTATGCCTAGCTGCTTCACGTGCTATTTTGTTGTGTGTGCAAACACACTTGCACATACATAAATGTATGAATCCTTACATGTGACTGTGTGATTAGGTCTTGTAATAATAAGGACTGTAGGATGCTACCGTGTATGAATATACATTGTACCAAAAAAAAATTTAAAACAAGATGAGAACTCAGTTTCTCTTGGAAATAATGCAGTAAACATGGGAGAACGCACCGGGAAAAAAAAAAAGTTATGGAAAAAAAATGTAATGAAGTAATGGTGAGTAAAATTCCTCATAGCTTCTGAAAAGCTTCAACCAGAAGACTTAAGGAAACCTTTAGAAAATTGCACATTTATGGCTTTTATTTCCATGTTTTTTCTGTACACTTGGAAATAAATTCTGCTTTTTCTTTTTCTTCTTGGCATGTGGAACTCAAAGCCCAAGGGGACTTCTCACCACAAGAAACAAAAGTGGAGAGCCAGGATTCATGAACTCCTTCAAAGGTATGTCAGATAAGGCCTACTCTTTAATTCCATCTGGTGTACTTTCCTTCTAAAGATCTTTCAGTTCTTTACAGATTTTAATGAATGGAACTTCTCCCAAATAAAGGACCTCAGGCCTAGAAAAATTAGGCCTGTCCATTTAAAAGAGGTCTTTGTTTTGGATTACGTCTGTTTTCAGATACCCAGCTTGGACTGTAGTTTTTAAGTGCTACACACAGTGTACTTCAAAAGGTGACCAAATGGCTTCTCCCAACATCCTTCACCCTTGTCTCTGAATTAGTCTTAGAGAGTGAAGGAAATAGGAATCAGGGCAAAGTTTTTATAATCAATGACCTTCAGATAGATACATGCATCAAATTACCTGTAAAGAAATGAACAGATGAAATAAATAACCCTCATGAACAGAGCAAAGGAAGCCATGTTCTGCTGTGACAGCTGATGAGCATGCTGCTGAACACAAAAGAGACCCAACTTCACTGAACAAATTATTGTCTTCAATCTAATACCCAGCAAAAGGAGAAAAATGGTGCAACTAGGAAAGAGATCAAATGTGGTTATTTAAATGTTTGATGTTCAGTAATGAAAACTGTTTACCTTCATAATTGTGTATTAGCAGCTAATAAAGGCAATAGATACAGTAGTTTAAAAGTAATAAAATGAACAACAAAGTGTATTTAATTTTAAATTGAATTGCAAGCAAATGGGCATCGTAATGAACCCCTGTGTCAATGCAACTCTAACCAAATTAAGTGAAATAATTTCCATCATGAGGAGCTAAGTAAGTACAAAGTTCCAAACAACTTCTCTCCTTGAGAAGAATGCTTTAACTTCTCAGATGTTTCAGATTTATAAATTAGTTAGAAGCATTCAATAATTGTCTCCTGTTATACTTTTGTTTAGGACAGCGGGACCCAAGTTGGTGTGATTAAATAGGGATAAAACTCCAAAGATGGTTGACCCTGTGTTTATTTGTAGTGTATTTACTTCTTAGCACTTGAATCTTGTCCTTATTTCTCATCAGTCCTGGCTTGGGCAAAATTTCCATGTACTTAATTGCCACTAGCATCCACATGGGCCTTCCAACTGATTCAGTTATTGCTTAGGAATTTATGTGATACAATTCTATTGTAGAGAAATCTGGAAAACAGTTTAGCTATGAAGCAGTGGTAATTTCACTGATGTAAATGTAAATATTCAAAAGAAAAGAAATAGGCAAGGTCTGAATAGAAACTAATTTGTAGCAATGTCCTATGATCTTGGGGGCAGGAGCATCTGTTTCAGAAGAGGGGAATTTGAATTATGAGTTACTTAAATAGTAGGTATGCATGAGTCTGGGATGTTTAGCATGACTGCAGAGGTTCTGTAATTTTCGAAATGAAGAACCATGTTAATCTTTACAAATGTGGAGACCTCTCATATAATCACCTAGCATGCAAAGGAAGAAAATGGGAATGATGGCACTGGTATTGAATTCTTCAAAAACAAGTCAGAAAATACTGAAGGAGGCTTCAGAAGTGCAATCCAGAGAAATGCTGTTGGTTTTGAGTCTTGATTCTTCTCTTTCTCTTTTTTTTTTCTTTTTCTTTTTTGAATGAACACTAAGTGATAGCACTTTCTTTTGTGGCTAAAGGCTTAACTAAGTGCCTTGCTTGACAAACTAAGAGACCCTATTCTCTGATGCCTGTGTTGTAGACACCCAAGTCAATCCTGCGCCGCAAGTGTACCTGATGCAGTGGTTTTTCCTTGGCTTCGTGTGGCTCCTCTCAGGAGGCTGCAGGGAGTTCCCTTGACCTCCAGCATGGCTCTGGGCTGGCCCTGAGCCATGGACAGCCTGCTCAGCCTCCCCCTTCTGAGAGGGACCATGTCTTTGTCTGTGCCTGCTCTGGTTCCACCTGCAAGAGTGGCTGGAGCATCACCAGCACTGGTGTGACTGACTGACCCTCCCTGGCCTCGTAAAGCACATTGTGGAAGCAAGAGCTGATGTGTTTTGAAGCCAGCAGAGCATCTACAGATGTTTTTACTTAGGGTCAATAATATTTAGATGCTGAGGACACTTAGGAACAGAGGAATTACTCATGGGTCTGTGCCTGTTGAAAGATGGGATGAGATTGCCAAAGCCTGCAGCTTTATAGTGCTCATTGTAAACAACTTAGTTTTGCATTTGTTCCTACTGTGTTCTAGGAATGAGGTTTTCTCCATAGGGTACTGGGCCTTTTATGTATCCTGTTAACTAAAAAGGGCAGCGTTAGGTTATCCAGTGTTGTGCTATTATTGCATTATTTGCTGGTATTCTCCATTGCTATAGTGACCTTTCTTCAAAAACGAAAACCCAGCAACTTTGAGTTGATATATTTACCCTCCAAATCACTTTAAATACAAAAGAGATTAACATGGATAAAAAGGAAGGTCCTATGGTCCAAATACACCTGAAAATTTGTGTATATTCATGTATATAATTTATATCTATAGCTCTCATCCCGTATATATTCTGAAGATTTATAAATTATGTAAGATTCACACATAGAATTACAAGATTTTGGGGGGAAAAAAAGAAAAAAAAGTAAGATTTTTAAAAAACAGAATTAATTTTTAAATGGTTTGGAGCAACCTAGGCCCCAAAGTATCAGTGTTTTCCAAAAACTTGTCCAAGTTTATTGAAGCTGTCAGTCAGTTCTCAAAGTGGTGACAGAGGCAATGGCTTCCTAGTGAAATATTCTTAACCTAGGTCCTAAGCCCCAGTGCCAGAGAGAGCTGATTACAGACAGGCAGTGAAAGCTGGGGTTCCTTATGTTGACCTGTGTCACAGACTGACAAATACTGGTCTTGTTTTGTTTTTTCTTTTTTTTTTTTTATGCTGCTTTTTGAAGCATTTTTGAATGCTGCTATTTCTCTGGTTTAGCACACTCTTGTTTCTCCGGGGTGCCCTGGAAGTCTTGTGATATGTTCAAGGAAAACATCAAACTGTTGTATTTCCAACAGCGACTGCTTTCTGTTTATGCATTGTAGTTCATTTCCACTCTTCTTCCCATTCTAACCTGTGCAGAGTGGGAAGACAGCTACTGAAAACAGAGGAGAGTGGAACTGAAAAAGAAATGGTAGCCAGCTTTGGTAACCTTCCAGATGTGAATGTGGGATTAAATGGACCTTGTGGGAAGGTGAGATCCTCTGAGAGTGCTCTTTTCCCTGATATGAACTGCTAAATCACTGGATCAATTGCATTCCTTTTTTTTTTTTTTTTGGTTTGTTTTTTCTCTTTTCATAGTTTAAGAGGATAGAATTTAGCAGGTTTCAAAATATGCTTTCCAGCAAAAGTAACCATATGCTTAAAGAGAATGTCTAAAGCTATTAATGATGAATCATTTGGGCATGGCAAGAGTTCTTCAAAACAGTTTGTCAGTGCTGGCCAAGCAAAGTCTTTCAGCAGGAGATGAGACAGCTATGCCACCATGCAAATGAGACAGGCTTGAAATATGATGAATCTTCTATCTCCTTTTCCTACTCAACTGACACTCGCTTTGAGGAAGGTTGTAAATGCAAGAGAGATTGTGGTATAATTCCTCAGACTGGCGTTTCTGCCCCCCAGTCACTATTCGATTATCTTCCAAATTGCTGTGTTTCAGAGAGATAAAGATTTTTTATGGCTTGCTGACTTGAAACAACCAGAAGAGCCAGAAAAGAGATGGCTAACCGGCCATGCATAGTAATTCCATTGGTAAATGACAAAATCTTTGTTTGTATGACATTTCCAAAGTTACTACAGAAGATGAATCTAAAATACAAAATGTCACATTTGGCATGCAAAACTATCACAATATATTTCAGTATAAAATTCATAGAGGCGTTTAATTTAGAATGTGTTTAATAACGAAGGCTGCCTGCATCAGTAATCCTGCCTTGAGGTTTAAAAAGATTGTCTTATTTATTCATATAATGTTAATTTTTTTTATATATGATTCAGAAACCAAAAATATTAAGGTTAAATCTTCATTGTTAATTAAGATTTTCTAATTAAGCTGAAAATAATTGTCATTCAGATTAGTTGTTAAGTATGGTTTGTGTTGAGAAATAAAAGAAGTTTAACAAATTCAGCTGTTTATTTAACTGCTTAATTTAATTCCAGAAGCTTTCTATCTATATGGAAATATGCTATCTCTTCCAAAATAAATCCAAGGATTAAAGAAGAGATTATTAGCCACTGTAGGCTTAAACTGTGAGACCACTAAACCTAGTAGTCAAGGTAGCCATGTGATTCCCAAGTGTGGCATGGGTTCTGATATCCAGTTGCATTAAAAGAAGACCTAGCACTAGTCTTTTCTCAAAATAATGCCAGAAATTGATTTCTCGTGGAAAGGAGAAACAACACCGCTAATTTTAAGCACTATGTAGTTAGTTATGGCAGAAACAGTTTTATCCATTCAAATCAACACTGGAGCCTGACTGGGACTCCCTGTTGTGTGCCTGACTCTGCAGATTGCATTTGGACAGCACCAGAACATCTTCTGGTGCAGTGGGACAGACCCTACGCCATTATTCAGGCAAAGTTGGGTAAAGTTCATACCATTGTGCCTGTACCCCTTCACAAACATCCACACTGGGAAGCTGAGCATACAAGGAAAACACCAGAAAAGCACTTCTGGTATGCAGCATTTATTCCATACTAAATATTCTGTGACTCAGACAACATCTTGTCAACAGCAAGTGGCAGATGTTTCCTTTTGTCTGGACTTGGAATAAAGGTGCCTGTAGGGAGCTGTTTTTAAACTCTACATGTGTTGCACTTTGATTACTATTTTTAAGAGAATCTGATTATGATAATCAGAAGGTGGAAGGATAGTCTGCATGTTACACAGCACCAAAAGCTTTGGCAAGGCTAATAATTAGTATAAAAAACATGGCCTGCCCTGTCTTTCACTCTGTGCCGGCAGCCTGCTCATCACATCTTGTATTCTGCCTGTCTTGAAAAGCACGCTGTATTTTTGAAGGTATTGTTTTCCAGTTAATTCTGCCTCATTATTTTAGGGTAGTGTCTTCTGGTGTCATACTTCACCAGCTCCACCTTCCCCCCAAGGATGCCAAACATTTTATTAGTAGTATTCGTATTGTTTTTTCTTTTATCTGTCATCTCTATGACTTTTGACCTCCCTAATTGCAGATCCTTGGTAAGCAGTAGGTAATTGCAGGTTGAACAAGAAGCGTGTTGTCTGCTTTTCAGTAGTTATTTTCTGGAAGAAATTTGTCCTTGCTAATTGTATGGTTAAAGTCAGCCCAGCCCAGCCCAGTGACTCTCTCCCTTCTCCCTAGGTTGACTGCTCCAAGATGCCGCAGCCACTAGAAATTCACCTCAGATGCCTGAGGGGAGTCAAAGATAAGGTCCCTAAAGGCCTCTACACTCTCAAAGTTTCTGTTCTCAGCCGCTTAGGTGGTGCCTTGGTGGAACTGGAGGAGCAGCCTCAGGCCAGGACGACGCGGCCTGTTAGTCATGGTGGAAACTTCTACAACACTGAAATCTACTTTGGACAAAGTATCCAGACAGTAAGCAACACTTCATAAATATGCTGTCTTTGCTTTGAAAGATAAAACACATGCTTTCTCCTTTAGGCTTATATATTTAATGCATTCCATCATGTTAATAATTTATTTAATAATTTAAGGTGCAATTTAGGAAGGTGCAATTTTTTTTCCCCTAGGTTAACCCTCATTACTCACTTTAAAGGTGCCAAACATATGCTACATCATATAGTGTTGTCAGCTAATTTTAAATTTTACTTTTATTCTCTCTTATCTATGCAGCTTGTCAGCTACATAATTTGATTTCTGTAAAGTAGCTTTCGAATAATAAATGGACAAGTGGGTGTATATAAACACATGAATGCCCAAATCCTTCTGTGAGTTTTTAGCTCCATTGACCCCCATTTGCCAAAAAAGCAGCATTTGGATTATTTTGGAAGGAGCCCAAACACTTGAGGCTCTATTCTGTCTTTTGTGACTGAGGCACACATATTTTCCTGCCTAAGCATGCTGTGCATGGCAGAATTGTTGTGTGTCAGTTGCTCACTGTTGTAGCTAATGCCTAGCGCTGGTTGGAACGTTGGTCTCAGATAAACTCTCTGGCACATGAAAGCTTCTTTACAGTTTGAAAAACAATCTTCATCTCTCCCAGTGTGGGTATTTTTTTTTTTTTTGTCCATGTTATGAGGCATTAGTAGAACAAGGAGTCTTTTCCATCTTCAGTCATTATTTTGTGGTATGACCTGAATGGTAGATTCCTCCTCCATGTGTTCTGTTGTGTACATACAGAACAGAGAGTCCCTATCCTAAAGAGCTTTCAGATAAAGCAACTTTTATGTGCAGCACTGATGCCTTCAGTTACTTGCAAATAGATCATTTCAGATGTTGGGTTTGTTATAGATAAAGTGCTGCTAAAGTCACATTTTCTGCTTTTTGATTGTTTATCACCTGCAATGGATAATGAGCAGTGTCTGTAAATACAGCTATTGGTGCGAAAGGGATTGCATGTATAGAGGGGAAAACTGTGAATGGAATTTCACATGACGTTAAAACAGATCCATGCATCTGTCAGAGAAATTGCTGAGCTATGATTCCTTCCTAGGCCAGATGCACCCATCCAGGTTACTCTCCTTGAAGTATTGTCTTGAAAGGAGAAGACTGGGCACTAGGACTAAATGTCTAGCCTGTCCTACTTCTTACTTTCAGCATCACATTTCTCCTAGGTATTTGCAGGTTTTGCACTTTCAGGTTTGCTGCAAAGTTGTCTTGAATCTTCACAGGAGACATTTAATTAGCATCTCACCAAACTTCATTTTTAGTCTAGTGAACTGGGGTGCAGAAATTGGGCAACGCCCCTTAAAATACGGGAACAGGAGAAGTTGGATTCAATGACCTTCTGGTAATTCCCTATCTTCATTACTAAGTGATGTACAGCAAAAGCTTAATGCCATAATTTTAAAGAACCCTCTCCACCAGCTCATTTTGGTGACGCAGGTTATGTTGTACACTGGGTGACTCTACCTTTCTGTTCTTCCACCATGGTAGTGGTGCACAACCTTAAGGCATGTTTGAAAAGAAACCTTTAGAGTGTGTGCTGAGATAAGAGGCAAATTTTAGGCTTCAGATGGTTAACATCTACCACAAGACTTAGGGTAAGTAGTGAGGTCTTAGTGGTGAGCTCCACATGAGCATCTGGGTTTGAACAGAATCTTACACACAGCACTGCTGCCCTGGGATTAATTATGGTGTGAGAAATAGAAGTGCTCACAAATGAAGAATATGCTTTTGTTTCCACTGGCCAGAATAATAATAGGAGTTCAGTGTAAACATGGTGAAAATGAAGACATGCACGTTTGATATTGAAGGAAAGCCTAATTTTAACTAATATATTAGAGAAATTGTTCCAGAACACTACATCCTTCCAAAAATAATAACCCTGTCATGTCGGCAAAGTTGGTGTCAGCGTGGGTTACCTGCTGCGTACAGAAAGTGCTGGTCATGTAAGTTAGATCTGCCTCAGGGCTAGTCTGACTTGCACACCCGACCTTTCAAAAATGTTTTTTGTTCATTAATCAATGTTCTTTGCTCCAGCTTGCCAGCTTCCCCTCTTTCCGCTCCTTCATTGTCCTCCTTTTTAGTATGTCAACCTACCTCCCCCAGTAACCTCTGACTACATACTAGACAGAGGCTCCTAATAGCTCCAGTTGAATTTTATTTATCCTTCAGTAAGGCCAGACAGTCACACAAGTCATTTATTTTCCTTAAATTATGCTGAAAGAGGCATGCCTGAATGCTTTGGATTGTGATAAAACATGATTGCTGTTTCAAATGTCTTTTTACAATTTTACTAATAGCAACAAACTGCATGGTCTGAAAGCGACTTGTTTTAGACTCAGCATTTCTAGGATATTTTCATGTATTTAGTTTATGTAAGTGGGCTTTAGGCTTTGATAGATTGTCTGTATAGTTTAGGCAAAGAAAGAGCTATTCTGAAGTGTCATCTACATTATAAAACAAAGTCAATGTGAATTTGAGATGAAAGAATTGTGGTATAGGTTACCTGGAGGTGAAGAAGCTTTGGTCCTAAAATTCCAATGTATTTTTACACTGCCAGGTTTTTCCTCAGGTCTGGAATGAAAGTTGAGAAAGGAGAGGATAGGAAAGGAGATGAGATGCTTACTGTGCATAGAGTAAGGCAGTTATGCAACTAGATTGTCCTTGGCAGCACTTGTACAGATGTGACTGCATCATCTTTACATTAGAAAAAGAATTTTACAAGTATAACTTCCTTATTGCTGTCTCATGGTGGCTAGGATTCTGCTATAGATAAGACCTAAGCAGTCATTAAATATCTTTTGATCATGGTGTATTTAAAGCAGTGTTTTACTCCACAGGATTATGTCCCAGTGTTAGCAAGTCCAGATTACATTTTTCACCTTAATGATGGCTTGAAGCGCAAAAATGAGTTGCAGTATGCAAAAGTTTAATTTCACACAGAAAAATAAAGTGCTTGGGTTTTTTTGTTTTCTTTTTTTTCTTTTTTTTTTT
>VYXF01007701.1:646118-706703 GCA_013397295.1 Polioptila caerulea
TTTTTTTTTTTTGGTGTGGTTTGTTTTTTTTTTTCCTGGCCAGTTTTTCTCAAGTTCAGTAGACATTAAAATAATTGTATGAAACAAATACAATGATAACAAATCTTCATTTTTCAGAATCAAAATATTCATTGGCTTGAATGGTATAAAAGTTGGAGTGTGGTAAAAATGCTTCTCTTCTTTTAAAAAACTATTTTCAGCTATAATTTCAGTTATTAGAACCAAAATATTTTGTTGAAAATTTCCAACTTTGCCTACAGGGTAGGAACCTTCAAATAATATGTTCCTATTTCAAGTATTTGCAATTTCTGAAACACTTTTCTAGAAAAAAAATATTGCCTATTAAAAGTTTTTATTCAGATAGGAAGCTTTTCAGCTATTGCGAAGGACTCTATAAGCCAATGACGCTGCATGCAAGTGACATTTAAAAAACATTCATTACTCTGCCCAGTCACCTGGGAAGTCAGTCCAGCACTGCTGAACAGAAGCAGGGACAATTGTGTCAGGGCTGAGCTCCCCAAACTGGTTTTTATCCCTGGTCTCACTGTATCCATTTGTCATCAATCCTTCTTCTGTGAGAGCTTTTCAAAACAGGCACATCAGCAAAAGAGGTGTGAGCTCCATAAGCGTGTAAGCACTGGTGCTGCACGTTTTCCTCAGCGTACCTGGAACTTGGGCTAGTAATGAACCTGTTCACATGCATGAAAAGATGCTGTTGCTGACAGAACAGTTCACAGAACTGAGGATTTTTAAAGAGTGTATCAACTGGTTAATATTTATGTATCAGCGTGGCGAGGTACCAGCAATATTATAACAGTAGCTGGGTACCATTTTGTTTTACTTGAGGGAAATTCAATATGAATAAAACAGCAACTTTTCAAACATGACATTTAATCCACTCATGTAAATCATACCAGGAGATCTATTATTCATTATTAAAAGGGCACCATATTTTTATTATACTGAAAATGAAACACAAATGCTGTGAAAAATTTAGTGCCTTTTCCTGAAGTTTCAGGACACTTATCATGCAGTCATCTAGCAGGGGCTGACACTCATTTTAAAATATAGCTACAAAATTAATAAATTTGAACTCTTTTGCTTGGAACAAGAGGATGTTCTATTTCACTGAATGAGGGATTTATTATTTATTTAAGCCTTCCTAAATACTTCAGATGGCAAAGTACTTTGATAATGTTCACATTTGGAGTTAGACATGTAACTAATAAAGTTCATATCTTTGTTGTTATTAGTCATTTCCAACATTTTCTTCCCTGAAGTGCATTTTGAAAACTACATATATCAGAAAATTATTAACATGACCTAAGGTATTAATTCTTAAAATATGATGAAACAAACAGTTACAAGAACATTATTTTCTGTATGTCAGCAGATGACTGTGGTGCTTTTAATAATTACAAAACAAGATATCATTAGGAAAAGTAGACCACAAACTTCCCTCTCCCCCCTCCTTCTCCCCTCATGGCTTATTTTATTTTTGTGTGAAATGCTGGCATAAGTGAGGAACATCTAGCTCTAGGACACTTTATAGAATATAACATAAGAGTTTGATACAGTATGAAAAACAAGATAGTGGTTGGCAGTGCCAGAGGACGTTCAAAATGAGAGCCACTTAAATTTTCTCTGGATGCAATTATTTGTTGTTGGGATGAAAAGGTGCTACGTGAACTTTTTGGTAAATCCAAGAACTAAGCTTATACAGATGCTTGTATTTATTTGAAGACCGGAGTTCTGATATTTTTTCCACAGAGAAGGAACTTATACTTTTTACTGCTTTTTTTTGTTTATTGAGTTTGCTTGGAGGTCTGGTCTTTGATTGCCATTTTCTAGATATCTCTACAACTCCTCAAAATGCACATTCTCGGAGCAGTTCTTACAAAGCTATTACCTCTCAGAATCCGCAGTGTCTACTTTATTTATTTTACTTTATTGCACACTGTGCAATTTATTTATGTATCTAAAAGGTTACTACTTATCCCAAGTTTTGTTTTTTGGTGCTTAATTGGAGTTACTTTTGAGATGTTGTCTGGTCATTGTGCTCCAGTGGAGGTTGTTCTTGGAAACACCTGCTGGAATGCAGTATGCATGCTGGACTACCTTAAAGCAGTGTGTGCTGCCCAAAAACCTCAGAAATGTGACCTATGTTATAATGCATCATATCTGACTAGAGGAAAGTATGTAGCCTGCTTTGGTAAATCTTGCAGACATATGTTAAACATCAAAAGTGTCTGGGGACAGCATTTTATTTTGGACCACTCCATGGTTTATTCCCTGCTTAATTGGAAATTATATCTGTAAGAGAGCTTGACATGCTGTTCTGGTTTGAAAAGCAAAACTAGTGGGAGACATCAAGTCAGAAATTCAATTTATTAGGAAAAGGGAAAATAAAATAAAAGAAGGAAACAAAAATACATGCAATAAAGAAAAAGAAAACCACTGACAGGGTCAGAATACAACCTGACACCCTGTTGGTAGCAGTCCACTTGGAGCAATGGCCGCAGTCCTCCTGGCGTGGCAGTTGTGGCTCTGTTGAAGTGGTAGAAAAGGTGCAGCTCTCCACTGAAGGTCCAGTGGTGAAAGATGGGCCTGTTCTTCCTCTGGGAGTCCAGTGGAGGAGGCTGCTTGGTGTCCCAAGTCTCAGGTTTTTATCCAGATAGAGGGGCTTGGCTCCCCCCCACCCCCTGAATGGAGCATTTCCCAATGGGATGATGTAAGTTTATCAGTGGACTCAATGGCCCATTGACAGAAGACCTATCCCTGGAGGGAGGATGGGTCATGGGAGAGATAAGGAAAACTGCTCTTGCTGGTTTCTTATCAGATCGCTTATCAACAGAAGATTACATCACTCCCTTCCCATCCCAGTTCCAATGGATGGTAATAGAATAACACCCCCCTGATTATATTTTACATTGCAACCCATGACACATGTGCCATAGGATACAATAGTCGTAAAAAAGCCATATATTATGGGTTTTTTTACAAGTATGCAAACCAGCAGGAAGGCAGAATGCAACCTCTGCATGTATCCTTAGCTCCAAGTGAATCCCAAACAACAGAGAACACCAAGAATAAAATAAATTCCAGTCCCAATAAAAAATTCTGTGATTGGAAAAAAAAAAACATCTCCATGACTCACCAGAGCTGACAGTCTGGAACTGTGAAAAAGGATCTCAACTGTATTTTGGTCCAGATCTGCTAGTCGTGGGAACTAGCAAAACAACCTCAGAAAATGATTTTATTGTTTGCCTTAACATACCTGGTTTCAAAGTATTTCACATTTTAAATAATTATCTGTGAGCTCAGGATGAGCAGGGTAGTTGCAAAGCTGTACTAATGAAATGGGAAGAGTACTTTATGCAACCAAAGAATGAAAAAAAAGATCCTGCTTAATCAAACAATTTTTAAGCAGAGCACACAAGAAAAAAATATTTTGCTCTCAGAGGCTGGTCTTCGTCTCCTCTTGTGGAAAGAAAGCAGAGCCTAACCAACTATCCAGGAAATGCTGAAGGAGCATGAACTCTGGATTGTCACTGCTTCCCTTGTGAAGCAAATGTTGCTGCATCCCTGGCTGGACTGAAGCCTATGGTTGAACAGGTTGCTATCTGAGGTGTGATGAGGAATCCACAACAGCATCAGGGAAGACACATGAGATGGAGCAGCTGCTGGACCAAAAAAGAGAGGAAAGCTGCCTGCTCCTCCTCTGGAGCCTGGGGCAGGCAGAGTGGCACTGCTGCGTGACTCAGCCCTGCATGCCGAATGAGCCACGTCTTCATGAGACTCCTTGGCTCCAAGTGGTTTCTGGGCAAAGTACGTGTCCTCTTGACACAAAAGAAATAAACTCTGCTGTATCATGCCTGTAGTCCACGTTATCCTGGGAAGCTAATTCTCTGGCCGTGCTGAAATCAGTCTCAGGGATAAATAAGTGAAATGGGAGTGTCAGGAGAATGAACTGGGGTTCCTGCTTTCCTCTCACAAAGACAGTTTCTCCCTCATGAGATGAAGTCAGAATCCAGCCAGGCCAGTATATCACCAGAAGCACTCGGGGAGGCAGGAGCTGGATGTACCATACATTACTACTCCCTGCTGGTCCAAGAGCAGAAGAGAATTAGCAGCAGATGTGCCAGGACAATTAGCAACAGATGCAGAGGCTAAAGCTCACAGAATGCAAACATTATTCCTCTATATTAGGGAAGATAAAAGGCCAGATTCTGGTCCTCTGGTGTAAGGTACTTGTGATGCACGTGATGCTGCTGGAGTTCACCATGGGCTGAGTTATCACTCCTAGAGGAGAGGCGGGCAGTTGGGAATTGTCACTGCTCTGGTAGCATGGGAGAGGGAAGGTGTTTGCATTGGGGCACTCGATGTGGCTCTGGGAAGACACTGGGGTGAATTGGCACACCATGCCAGGAGGAATCCTGCTCTCTGCCACCACTGACAGCAGTGAATAAACTGCCTGCTTACAAATACTGCTGTCCTGTGCTCCTGGCAGATCGTGAGCCTGAGCTTGTGTGCTGTGGCCCAACAGGTCCATAGTCTACTGCTATCCGGGAAGCTAGGTGCTAGGAAAGATGGTGGTACTGCTTAAAGGCTTTAGGAGATCTGCAAGCTGCAGAGAGAGGAGTCAGGGAATCATTTGAATCATTCAACCTGTGCCAGGCTTGAAAGGCCTATTGTCTTAGAGAACAGGGGAAAAAAAATAGTGGGGAAATGAATGATACGTCACTATATGGTTGTCCTCTGATTTGTGTTTTATTTTGTATTCAGATTCCTGTTTGAAGTCAGGCAATGATGGAAAGCTGGGGAAATAAGTTTTCAGTTATTCCAGAACATTCTGGTGATAGAAAGGGACTTCTGGAAAATCCCTAATAACATGATATTTTATTTTTATTTCAGGTTTCTCTTTCCTCCCCTCTGGCCTTTTATAAATTTCGCTGTTACACAAGCACTTCCTAAGAATGCCCTTCTCTCTACCTCTATGCTGGCCTTGCGCATAAACAGGGAGAGCTTGAAATCTGATTATGAAAGCTCCCCTTTAACTGGGCAATAAAAGCCTCATCTTCAGCACTACTTATTTAACATAGTAATTTTTATTTGTTAGTGATGGGAACTGTTTCCTATTTAAAAGGTTTTCTACCTGTGTTTTACACCAGCGACATTCATGTGCTGCAGTTTTCATAATCAAAAATGATGAGTTGTTAGTTTATATGACATTTTTCAAGATTCTTCTCTATAATAAGTAAATATTGAATTACATTTGCATATTTTAATTCACCTCAATCTGTTTGAGCTCTATTGGTCAAATTTTGGTGTGATATGAATTAACTGGTGTGACTTCTGTCCATTTTTTTTCCTAAATTGAAAACATTTGAAGGTAAAGAAGAAAGAAGAAAAAGTTTATTTTTCTCTGACAAGGTTGGAAGTCAAGAGTAAGTCAGACAAAAACCCCCAAAAGCTCACACTGGATATGTTTATTGAAATATTCAAATAGAATTCATTCTCTCTATAGAGTGAAACTATGGTGGCATATGGGGAAGTAAGATATATTACAATAAAACTGATATAAACCAGTTGAATTCAGAAACAGTGGCAGGAGATAATTTTAGTTCATTGTGATTTAATTCAATTAAATGCAACACTGTTAACTGCAGACTAAGAAGTATTACTTGTGCCTGTGCAGGCATACACAAGCATTATTTATTCTCTGCCACATCTCTCTTTGCAGAAGACATTGCACCAGTAAAAATGGGGTGCTCGATGCTTTCATAGCATTTCATAAAAGTCTCTATACCTCACAAACCTCAGTGGAAATTTGACCTGAGCAAGGGGAAGTATTGAGGTAAGGTGTTGGAGAGTAGAGCCCCAGGTAGGAAGCTGTCTTTAGGTAGTATGTGCTATTTGAATGTCAACAGTGTTGGTGCAGGATTGTGGAATAATTTACCAGGTAGTGCCTCAAATGAGGTTGGCACCAGCAGGGAAAATATAGTTGCTGATTTAATTTTTTTTCTTCAGAAACAAAACAATCCATCAGAACAAACTGCTCTGTTTGAGCTGCCTGTGCCTTTTCTATCCCAGGCTCTGCTCTGAGTCTCTTGAAAGAGGGCAATTACTGATCCCCAGCCTCCTCTTCTACTTGCCTGAGCTGTTCCCTGCTCTGTACCTGAGCACGACAGCTCAGACCCACAGAGGCAGAGAGGCATCCAAGGACTGACTCTGGATTTCAGTCTGAGCTATCTGCCTAAATACCTTTGTTCATCCATGCCTAAGGGCCAGGCTGGCCATGCTCCAAATCCCAACTCAGGCTCACAGCCTAGGAGGAGGCTGATGAAGGGCAGGTAGCACAGGACCAATCTCTCTCCTCTCTCCCAGGGTTTCTGACCCTGCAGGCATGGGACAGAGCGCTGTGACAGAGAGTGTGTTTGTTGTGGCAATGGGAAAAGGTTTAGTAAGCACCTAAAGGCATCTGCATGAATGCTTGGCATGATGGCATAGAGTAGCAGACAGAGGCATGGCTGGGATGTTTGTATGGATTCAACAGAAAGAAATTCCTTATTTGTCAGGGATGTTTTGTTTGACTGTGTAAGCTATGTGACACTGTCCTACCCAGGTCACCCAGTATTCATGCTTAAGGACTACCTGTAGTCTTCACAAACTCAGACCCTGTAGCAGACAGGTGTATTACAAAGTCCTTTCTTATGTTCTGTGATTATGCTTTTCCCTCATGACGTGATTTAACACTCAGCTTCTGTAAACAAACAGATGCTTCCAGTCCCAAAGAATGAGTCTGCAGTCTAGGTCCAGGATAAAAGCTTATAGTGAAAGAAGAATAACTGTGAACCAGCAACAAAGAAACAAAATTTTAACAGTGATTACCCTCACACCAGCTGCTTGACCATTGTCTGTTTATATGTAAGCTATCAGAAGAACATATATTGTTGAATTATTCTTAAGGAAAGAGTAAGCCTGGGAAGCAAGAGAGAAACTGCAAAGGGTGCTGTGATACAGCAGTGATTTCATCTGCAAATGCTTTGGGATTGTTCGATATTGCAGGTAACTGTCTTTGATCACAGCCTTGTAACCATCACCTTTAATTTGTAGCACAGAGGTTGCTATCTAGCACCCAGCTAGCCAAATGAAATGTATGGCTTGATTAAGGATCTCTTTTGTCAGTAATTTGTGCCTAATGTTTTTAGCTTTCCCACGGGCTGTTACAGAAAATGGTAAATCTGGTTTAAATGAAACCTGATACTGTTAATGGTTTAATAGCAGCTGCCACAGGGTTATGGCATTTTTCAACAGATGCTTCTGTTTCATTTTAAGCCTACACTAAGTCTTAGAATATATTTACATAATTAATATAAAGTACATAATAATGGCAATATTTATAATTTTAAAAGATTTCCTTAAATGACTTTGCTGTTATCTAATCACAATATAAAATGTGAAAAAGGAAGGCATATTATTAGAAATAATAATTTACATTCACCTCTTCAAAAAAAGTTGCAGAATGCTGCACAACTGTGAACACTTGTCTCCTAACATGGCAGTTATTGGTGTAGGCAAATCCCTTGCTGCTTCAGCAAAAGAGACAAAAAACTTGGCTGTACTTGAGTTATGCTTGTTATCTTACCTACAGTTCAGTCAAGAGTATAAAAGTGATGCTTGTATGCAAATATACACATCAACAAAGAGCTGTGTCGAGGTGTGTACTTACATATGGAAATATTTGAAACACTAAAGATTTGTGGATGATTATTGGCTGCACGGTGTTGTCTGATTCAGGAGCACCCTACTAATTTAAGAAGACTTTGGCATTTTAGGCTGTTCATAGTGGGTGATTGGTTTGAATGGATTTCTTCTATTTGGAGGTCTTATTCTTGACTTCCAAGAAGTACCGAGGGTGTATCCTACAGGATATTCAGAGTGAGAGGATGTTCCTGAGTATTGTGGCCTTCTGCAAGTACGTTTCTGTTCACAGCAAGGAGAGAAGGAGAAAAGGCTCCTCTTCCTCTGCCTTGGCTAGATGGCTGGAGGGCAAGGTAATGTTGAGCAGGCAAGTGTACCAAGGCATTTGCTACTATGAACTGTGAGGATTGAAACGAGAACAATAAAACATGGAAAACATGCAAATAATAGAAAATTGTCTCTATTAAAGAAGCATCCAAGATTGTTTATTTAAGAGATTAGGCAGTCCCAGTTCTCTTAGGAGAATGTGTAGGAGCAGTGGTGAAGCAGATGTTTGTTTCATTGTGTGAGAGGTGTAGCTGATGTATTTGCTCCCCTCGTCCCCAAGGTGACTACCCTAGCTGTAAGCATCGGTATGATGGTAGTAATCTTCTGTAATCTAGCTTTTGTGTGAGTTTTGGTTTATTTGTCCTTTTGAATGTATCAGAGCTGTTCAGCAGGACCTGGGTCAATGCCCACCTTAATTGAAGAAAACAGTTAAAAATGTGGCATAGCACCAGATTTCTTTTTCTTTTTTTTGTTACCCTTCTTTCTTCTGTACTGGCTAAAACCTTACAGAGAGATTTACATAAATTCATAACTTCAGGGTGTTTCTTCACCACTGGATTTCAAGTCTTTGCCATGGGAACCCAATTGCTCCAGGCGCCAAGGCATTGGTAACCCTCTTCCACACCTCCAAGCTCCTCAGAAGAACATCTATACCTATCTTATAAGTGTAAATTGTGTTTGCCAGTTCTCTCTGAGAACTTTTTACCACAAAATCCTTTTAAACCCTACACTGAGGTTCACATACTATTCACTAAGAGCTTCAATTTGAAAGAAGGCGGCTATTAAATGCCAACATCATTCCCACACCTGGGTGGAGAAGAGTTTATGACTCAGGGAGGAGCAAGTTTGCAAGTGCTCTTATTGGGTGTTTAGATGAACTTTCCAAAGCTGCAGCAAGACAAATCCAGTGGTGAATCTCAGCAAGCCCTCATAGGGACGCTTCAGATTTCCAAGCTGGTTTGTTACTCTGCCTTAAAGATTTGTAGTGGCAATGTTTTTCCACTACTGGTAAATAAAGACAGAAAATGAATGCTTTCTGAAAACCAAGGAAAAAAAAAACCCACAGAAGAAAAAGCACTGCATTTTTTGTTGGAGTGGAAAATTGTTCAAATATATGATTTTTGGGAAGAGTTGTTAATTGTTTTAGTGTGGAAAATTAGACCAAAGGTACGAAGTTTGTAGAGCTTTATATGACAGAAGAAAGTCAGTTCCTTTGTGATGTTTTTGTAACAAATAAATTTTCTTTCCTCCTTTGCTAGGCTCTCCCACATAGAAAAGCTGTGAAACCAGGCATGATACTCCTCTTTGAACTCTTCCTTCTTCGTGGCACCTATACCTGGATTGATCGAGAAGTGGGATGGGGAGCTTTTCCCTTATGTGATAACAATTTTAATGTTTTGGAGGGAAAATTTAAATGTCCTTTCCTCAGAGGCCATTATGACTCCAAAATTGACCGGTTCAAAAAAATTGAAAATTTTATTTCTCAGGACTTGGATCATTGGTTATGCAACCTCTACTTTCAGGTTTGTATTTTTAAAAAATTGATTCATTTTCTCTATGTTTTTCTTCCTGATTCTGAAATCGGATTGTGGCTCATCCTCCGTTTACTGGGATATCTGCTGCTTTAATCAGTAAGTAGGGGGAAGACATAAATGGGAAAATTATATGGGAGAAAATTGTAGTAAACAGAGTACAGAGAAGCAAGAACTTCCTAAAATTCCTATAGCAACATCTTGGGCTGCCAGGC
Source organism: Polioptila caerulea (assembly GCA_013397295.1). Lineage (NCBI taxonomy): Eukaryota > Metazoa > Chordata > Aves > Passeriformes > Certhiidae > Polioptila > Polioptila caerulea. The sequence goes on from VYXF01007701.1 coordinate 655,897, forward strand.
TTCACAAACAGTATACAATAAGCATGTTCTGGCTTTTTGGAATTCTGAATCACTTTTAAACATTTTTTTCTCCTCTTCATAGATAATTAAACTACCACAGGATTCAGATAAGCAACATAAGTGTGATATGTGTGTTCATCTGCCACCCGAACTTCTCATGTATTCAAACACTGCTGAAAAGAATGGTGCCTCAGAAAATGTTGTACAATCTGGACCACAAGGTGATGCATTCAAACTTTGATGTTTACATTCAGGTTTTCGCTGGATTAACCCATAGTTTCATTTCAATGTTGGCTAGTCATTATTGTTCTTGTTAAGCTAGATTTTCTTCATTCAGATACGGGTCCAACATGTATTATAGCAGAAATACTGTGACTCTTTTTATTAAGGTGGTTTAACTTTGTTTTCAGGTGTGAGCGATTCAGCCTCATTGCTGAGGATGGAATGGCCATGCTGGCCTATGCTTAGGGCTGAATAATGCTTGGAATGTCACAGCAATAACAGTTCAGCTGTTTATGGCACCAAGCACACAGGAAGAGAAAAGAAAATTATATTTTTTGTGTATTTCTGGAAGAACTTTAGCACCTCCTTGGGCTACAACAAGGACTCCAGATTTGGCAGGGAGATAGTCCCAGCATCAGAAACATGCCTTATGCTACTCTTCTGAAATTCTATTAAGATTCAATCTGGTGATAACACATAGGAAGGACAATTATCATTTGCTTATGTACAGCGGACCTCCCCAGAAACTTTCTTGAAAAATCACTGAATGTTCCTTTTAAACTGATCCTTCCTGGCCTCTGTGAACCTTCTGATATAGCTACACTGAGGACACAGCTGGCCATATGGCAATGGATTCACAAATTGCTCCTCTACTGGTTGAAATCCAGTAATGAGACGAATGGCAGGACGCTGCTGTTGTTCTTTTCTTTTTTCAGCTTGGGGGATCAGACTGCCATGAAAAAAAGAATTCATTTTTGCTATACAGATATTTCTATAGTCCCCCTTGTTTAATGAACTGAAGCATTCAGCCCACCCTTACACTGTAGTGTGTGTGTGAATATTATGTGCAGATCTTAAACAGAGAATTAGGTCTTCAGGACAGATGTTCTTTAGGCATTTGAGAACAGCACTGTTGATGACACAGGGGGAGAAAAGAGGGGCTATGGAAGGGAAGGAAAGAGAACACATAAGCAATAAGCATTTGGCATGGTAAATGGGCAGCTCAGGTTGGAAGCATAACTTGAAAAGAGTCCAGGAGAAGTATTTTTCAGACAGTTAGTGGTGATTTAAGAGATAGAGAAAATGAAGTTTGCCCTGAGATGCTTTTAGGCTCAGCCGTAACTGCACTGTGATCAAAGGGCTTTTATATAACCACCCTGATAAGAGAAGCATGGAGGTGTAAACATGCACTATACTGAGGATTAAAGTCTTTTTTGTTGTCATATATCTTCTACATATCTGCTAAGTTGCTTTGAGATGCAGCAAACCATGAATAGCAGATCCAAAAGGTAGAATTGCAGGCAGCTCTTATCAGCAGTGAAGAATTATGGAAAAACTCTTAATGGCTCAAACTTGTTTGGTCCTACCATCAATTTTCACATGCGTTTGGAAATGCACATAGCAGGTGCAGCTAAATAGGTCGTGCCTTTTGGAAACACTTGGAAAATCTCATCATGCTCAGTCTGAAAAATGAAGAAAGATATTTTTTTAAGAACTGAAAAGGAGCACTTGTGTATATCCTATTTCGTGTGTAGACCTCTGAAATTTGCTGATGAGGCGATCATGGAAGATCTGTTATTTTCCTGCCAAACAGATTTGCACAAACAAAATTTTTAGGAGTAATTTTTGATATTTCTTATATTTGTTTATTTTTCTTGGAGCGTTCTTTAAAGATATTATTAGCTGCCAATATCCCCCATGGGTTTGTTTTTAATGTATCTATGCAGTGCTACAGTATGCTGTTTCTGCTGGTGATATGTTGCTAAGAGATTTAATAATGGGTAAACAAACACAACATGTGGTAATCCATTTCAAATTAAAAGTTTATTAAATGCTAGCTTGATGACTTTCTGGCTATTTACAATTAAAGAAACAAACCTTAGAGAACTGGAGATCACGTGGTGGAAATCACAACTTCAACATTTCCAACAGAAAAATGTGTTTATGATCTGTGGCAAGCTGTCGCACATTGATATGCCCTATAAATACAATATTATATCTGTTAAACTACCAAACACTGGGGTGGGGAGGGGAAAGCTCTGGTAGAGTGACATTAAGGTTGAGACACAAACCAGAGAAAGCAAGAACAGTATAAATGAAGACGGGTGCTCTGTAACTCACTCTACTGCAGTAGTCTAAATAGTGAGTGATCTTATATATCAATACCATATGTGGTGCTGCAACATATAAGCGAAATAAAGCAGGTTAGGAGATGGTGTTTTAGCCTTCACTTCAAGTTTGTCTTGGTTTTAGAAGTTTAAAACAGAACCTTCATATTATTTCCTTTAACTCCAGGCTACATTATTCTTTTAAGCCACAGCTCCATGTAGGGCTAGGCAAAGCTCTTCCCTGCTGCACAGGCTCTTTGGTCTGGAGCTCAGTGCAGGGAAATGCAACATAATGCCTCCCATTTTACCTCCTTTGCAGATCAAAGGTGCACATTATCAGGTCTGGTGTGTCTCTTAGTCCAAACCATATCTTCTCTCCATTCTTTTGAAGTGGTGTTCTCTAAGAGGTTCATGGCAGAAGACATCTTCTGCTTTCGCCACCACCATCCTATGCTTTCCTTGGGGAAATATTGTGCTGTTGATCTGTTGCCCCTTACAGGATCAACACACCCCGTCAGAGAATAAATGACAATTTCTGAGTAGAATTCATTATCTACTGTTGTGTGAAAGGTGGTAACATCTCAGTAGAAGGAGCTTAGAAAGCAAAAGAAAATTTGATGCAGCTACCAGGAATGTTGCCTTGGTAGGCTTGGATCTAAGTAACAAGGACTTCCAAAATGCATGAAATCTTCAAAACTGTGAGTCTCCATATAAATATTAAATATAAAAATCCATCAAGGAAACATTCCCACAGTGAAATCCATCAAGACCCCTTTTGACTTCAGCATCCACAGGAAGAGGGGATTCACATGTGCAAAATGTCAGCATAACAGTATTTTTTTGAATTGGCAGCCCTTTCATAATCAGAAAAGCAGATGGACAGCACTGATATATTAGTTCTACAGCTCAAACACTTTTAGGTCAGATGCAGGCTCATTTGGAAAGTGTTGCTCCACATTTGTTGGGAACCTTCATCCAAATGCTTGCTTTTGCAGCTGTGCTGTTCATCTGACTTGACACACAAACACCAATTTGTACCTATCTGAACTTGAGATCAGACAAAACAGGCAAGTGGAAAGCTAGGGATGATTTTATCCACTGTAGTTTTTAGAACCAAAGGAAAGCCTTTCTTATTCCTGTTGACTTATTCGTACCACTTTAAGGTTGATCATTTTGAAGTCCTGAAGTTATGGTCAGCACTGTACCAGCATATACTGATGTGTGCTCAAGACCTAAAAAGGATGCTTAGAAGGTAGAAGGTGGAACAGTCACTGAGGATTAGGATAGTGAAGCAGTATTTTTTTATTCTTTAGTGCAAAGTTTTGTGTATTTTTGGTGAACCTAAAGAGTCATGACCTATTATGCATTTTTTTTTTAAGCAGTAATTATCCCAACCTCTGGAGTGTGAAATCAAGAAAGGAGTTTTACTTAGCCTGACTATGCTGGGGGAGAGGTGTTATCAGACACAATTTTGAGGGAAAGTGTTCAAAGGTAGCCAGGCTAGTTTGGTCCCAGCAGCAGGATGATCTTGCTGTAATAGAACTGGCACAGTGTCACATTAGCATGAATACACTGCTCCCAGTGTCTGGGCTAGCAGAAATGTTTGTCGCTATTGCGTTGCTGGGTAGATTTGTCACATAGAAAGACTTCCACTACCTCAGCTGTTTTCAGACTAAACACCTACATGCAAATTTTCTGAGGCTAAAATCTTCTTTCCAGAAAGTCTGCTCGTCCCTTATACCCCCCTCCTCTACTATGGCAGCAAAAAGAAAAAGAAAAAATGCACCTGTTTTAGAATGGTTTTAAGGACATTCTTTTTTTTTACAATAAACAAATATCTTATTTTTCCCTTGCACTGTATTTTTTCTTTCTCCTTACAAGGTTTGCTTGTGTCTCAGCAGTAAGCATGTGCTCCTGTGCCCTATGCATCAACTAGAAGAAAAGTTAGAACCACTGAAATTTCTTTAGTTCTTGGACTATGAGCTTATAACAGCAATAAATATTATACAGAGAGATCATTTTCAGGTGTACAATTTTTCTGGTTACTGTACAATTTAGAGTATTTTTTTATCTGTCTTCATTCTGTCTATCTACCTGGCTGTTAATAGTGAGGCTGGTTTGTACCACTTGGCTTCAGCAGTCCTTGAAAGTTGCCAGGGTTGTAAAGCTTTAAACAGTTGCACAGGTCTTTAATTGTAAATTAGTTTTGACAGGACTGCTAAGACAAAGGCCTGGCCCATCCCATCGTGATGCTAGCCGACAACCCCTTACTGCTCCTGGAGCAAGGAAACATGTGGAAGGAATTGTTCTTTTACATTTCACAGCTTGTCATTTCCTCTGCAGGGCAACCTCTGACCTCCCTGAAAGATCCTGACACCCATAAGGGAAGTATTCCCACTGTTGTAAAGGAAGTGGAAAAGCAGTTTAATGCCGCGAAAGGAGGAGAAGCGTGTGTGTCAGAAAAAGCTGTGAGGAAAAAAGAAGAGCTTAAAATGTTTCCAGCAGGTTAGGACTTTTATTGCGTTACTTAATTTACTGAAAGTTTGCAAGTAGATCTGCTTGGCATGTGTGTAAATACCCCCATTTGCCTTCCCCCTCACTCTGTGATATCATCTCATCATTATTTCACTGGGCAAAGGAAGTGATGGAAGAGTTTAAATCAGTTGTTAGGGATCAAAAGCAGCTTAGGCAAAAAAGGTACAGAAGCAGTGGACTCCCCTGACTAAAATATGTTTGTAGGCCAAATGTGTTAGTAATTACAAGGTGTGTGTGCAGTGCACTGACAACATTAGATTACGGCTGGTGTTTCCGTGACATTTTTACATCCTTTCATTTTATTTGGTCATTTATATCCATGGATCACAACATGCTGCTGTTAGGTGCTTGGGAAGTACTTTTTCTTCCTGCAGCACATTAATAGCAATATCCTCTCTTAATTATGTTGAGCTAAATTACATAAAAGTGCCTGTCTGTATTTATAGACAGATAACATTTACTTCTGGGGCATGGGATTTCTTCTGAAGGCAAAGCCTTGCAAGTTGCTACAGTGTTTTTTTTTTTTTCTATGATTTAAAAAAATTTGTTTATTTGTTTTTATTGCTTGTTTTCATGATTTTTTGTTAATCTGGTTTTTGTTTTGTTTTTCAGTCTCAGGTAAAAAGTATTTATCTGAGAATTGAATAATGCAATGCCTAGGTCCTCTCCTAAACTCAAAGACCACCTTGATGGCCAGGGGTGGACTTACCATGGGGCAGAGGTTTGAAGGTACCAAGGATATGGATATCTACTCCCACTTTGTAGCCCTGGCCAGTGCGCAGAGATGAAAGTGCAAGTGGGAATAAATTAATCACACCTTTTGAAGGGAGGGAGTGACTCTCCGTCTGTACCAGGAAGCTGTAATAGGTCATGGTTAGACTCTGAGCTGTGAAATATTAGGTAAGAGACAGCTACCTGAGGTCTGACAGCTACCTCTTATCTGTGTAAACAGTAGCTTGTTGTCTTCTTCAAGTCTGTGGGCTCCCTGAAATGATGCAGTGGAATTTTGGATGAATGTCAGTTTGAAGCCAATGCCAGCTTCCCTTTCACAGCAACCCATGAACTGTAATTTAAAAAGAATTTCTTTGGAGCCATCCTTCTCTATTGACTAGGAAGGCTTATGCATCTGCTATTATAGGTGCATGTGCTGAATATCTCATGTTGAGTGGGCACAAAAGGAGGTAGGAGCTAAGACAGCATTGCCAAGTAATTGCTGAATATTGATATTGACTATCATAGATGTGTGAGAAGCAGAATACAGAGCAGGTGTCATTTTTTGTTAAAAGGGTGTTTGTGACAAAATGTTAAGCATATTACAGGAAAAAGTAATAAAAAATTTTCAGTTTTTCAGGGGTTCTCATTACATGTCCTGGTAACTTCAACACCTAATATGTCTTTTCTAGATGTTGGTTCTTCTTAGAATATAAACAGAGCCCTAGCTTAGAAAATATATTCAACTTCTACATTAGTAGAAGTAATAAGTAGAAGTAACTAATCTACCTTGAAATTTATTTTGTTCATTTGGCCAACATTAGTTGTGCAAAGCAGCTTAAAATACTTAAAATAGTAAAAAACATAAGTAGCCTATATGAACAAAAGGGTTTTAAAATAATGTTTGCTTTCATCTGCTTTTATTTTTTTTTTTCTGATTTCTTTTCCTTGCCAACATTTGGGTGTTTCCACCTTTAGAGTGTATCTTGGAATCCAATTATTAGTTGTGCAGGTAGACAGATATTCCTTCTCCCCTCTTCCCATCACTAATTTTATCTAGATCTAAAACTAGTATGTTGAATTTTTATTCAAAATATTTATGTGGAATTTGACAGAGACGCAGTGGCAAAAACAGCATTTTAGAACACACATATTCAGTTCAAGATAACCTTTTACAAATAACCTGAAACGATGCAGTTACAGAAGTGGCCTGATTTGGAAAGGCACTGATTCACCACAACTTTGATAAAAGTTTCTGGTACTTCATCTGTTGCATATTATTTTAATGAAAATCTTATTTCAAAAGTCACATCACTAAAACATAGATTTTCTCTGATGGAACACTGTCAGTAATGTCACCACTAAACTCATTACCTGCACTCAGAACGATGGAGTGAAAAAAAAGCTTCATTTTGAAATCTCCAGACACTTTCTGCAGGATGACATATAAACTAGGATTTATACTGTAAGTGTGCCTGCATTTTTTTCTCCACCAATGCTCATCCCAGCGGGTGCCTTATCCCTAGCCTTTCTCTCATATGAAGACTGATTTCTTTTTTCAAAGCCCCCACTTATTCATGTACCGCAAGTAAGACCCCTGGAAACACGTGAAATATTTATTATAAATATTGTTAGTCAAGCTGTTACAAGCAGCATGAGCATTCTGCTCATTTTGGGGGTTTGACAGAACCTCTGTGAACCTTCAGCTCTCTATTCTGTCACCCTTCTAGGGCATAACCAGTTTTAGCTCCTATTTTCAGATTTTCTACCTCAGAAAGGATCTTTTGCTTGATGTCTATCTTCTAAAACAAACTGAGTATTGAAAATAAGATGTTCAATATTGTTCATATTTTTGCTTTCAAATTCAACACCCTTCCTGCATTTGTGGAGACCTGTTGAGAAGTGAATTATGTCCCTCTGTGACATCAAAAGACATTTCTGTCAGAGCAAAGCATCAAAATAACGTCTAAGCAAAGATGACATCAGGCTAACCAAGGGGCTTATTACAGTAGCAGCAGATAACACTCAGAAGTGTATTCAGAATTTATTAAGATGTTCCTTCCATGTCAAAATACCAAACACAAAACCAGCTTCATTTCAATTTTATAATTGCCTTTGGAGAGGAGGCTTTACATTTGTTAAAATGTGCTTATGTAAGTAAGAAATGGTTTCATTGAGAGGGTTGTATTCATGTTCACAAGCATTTCAGAAACAATTTTGTGAAAACCAGTGAATCTTCATGGTAATATTTCTTCTTGTACTGCAATGATGTTCTTTCCCTACTTAGGTGCTATTTGCTTCTACATAAAATTTGTGCGCAAATGCAAACATAATTACCTAAACAGAAAAAAACAGCAAAAAATGCTGTTCTCATTGGTAATTCCTCATGGGTGCCACTTAAAAGGAAACAAAGTGATATTTTAAAATGAAGATTGCTTGTGTCTCATTTTTTCATACAGGTATGGCCCCAGAGGCAGAGCCTCACATGGCTGAAACTTCCTTCTCTCCTGGTCTTTTCCTTCTCTGAGAAGGACTGCATAAAGGATTGCATTGATTTTTCCAGTTGGGATCAAATTCAGATCCTACTTATGGTTCTGAAATCCACAAAATCCAAGCTCTTTTTTTCCCCCAACTCTTGCCATGCTATTTGATTTCCCATAGACAAGGGCATTACTAGAAAGGGAGTCTAAATAAGATCTTCATCTTATTTTCTGTTCCTGCTGTGGTGATTTCTTTGTCTTCTGCTCTGCTCTTGGATTGCACCACTCTAAAACCCTTTCCTACTGACTTAAACAGAGATTGCAGCTATCAGAAGGGACTGCACTTTCCTTCTCTACTTTGACCCAATATAAATCAGTAACAGTTCCCACAAAACTTGTGTAAGGTAATTTCCTATCTGTGCTATCTCCTTTTTGCCCATACTTTAAAAAAATCTTTTAGACTCCCCATGCCCCGCATAAAAAAATAATAAATATTTCACAGTATCAGCCCTGTATGCATTTAGTGTGAAGCTGAGCAAGGGGATGTACTTTCGATGTATGTATCAGGTATTAATGGGCCAGCAGTTACCAGAACCAGACTACAAAGCTGTTCTGACATAAAATCTTCAACACACAGTGGGATCCCCACTGCCCTTTGATGTCCCCACAACCCTTGGTTTCATTCCACAGGTTCAATCCTGTTGCACCACGGTACTTGTTACAGAAGACATAACAAAAGATGGTAACTTCCAGACTGAATGCAGAGGGTAAAAAACGATTAAGTTTTATTCTGCAAGGGTTAGGAATCAGTAAGACACCCTCTGAAGGTGTGATTTTAAAGGTCGTGCTATTATGCTCTGCTATTGCCTTGAGAAGGCTGATGTGGACAAAGGTAACAGACTAGCAATAATGTTTCTGTTTCCAACCTCTTTCTCTGGTGTCTTAAAAACTTAGGTCCCCGCAGAGCTCAGGAATTTTCTATGGCTAACCCTTTCTTTGTATCCCTCATCAGGCATGATCCGTGTGGTATCTATAATATTTGTTTGGGACTAATATGACCCAAAAATGACTACTCTCAGTGTTGTCAAGGTCTGCAAATAACCTTCACATCACCATGATTTTCCAAATTCAGACATTAGTATTGTCATGCCCATTCCACAATGGTAAAAATGCCACCCTATTTTTCGTATTTGTCTTATATGAATGTAGACATTTAAACTATTCTCTGGACTTCTTATTAATAGCTGATCACAGATTTGTAACTTTGGATTAAGAATCTTATTGTCTTTTCCATGCTCTGGTGTAATCATATTTTCCTGCTTTTATGCATATGTTTCTTGACTACCAAATAAACCTATTAACAGAGAGTCTACATCTGCCACTGTGCCTTTGTCACAGCTATGATACCTGTCTTTGATAATTCTTTTTTTGGTGCTATTTCCTCCTTCTCAAGTTGTTCATTTTTATCATGAATGATATTATGTTCCCCTGTCAGGGAACAAAATGTATTTTCAGTCGATTTATGTTGCAGTGCGGATTCCATAATTTTCCTATGNAGTGTTATATCTGGACAAAATTGACACCTTTGACATTTTCTAAAATGGCAAAAATAACTGTATTTAAGGTATGATTTATGAGTACTCTATGTCAAAGGAATTTCTATGCTATTACAGTTTCTGATGCAGCAGTCCCAACTCCTTCAATGAACAAATTGCTGATAGTGCAGCTAATTAATGCTTTATTAGTTTTTTGTGGTCAATTATAAAGAGTTATAAAAAAGTAAAATGCAATGTAATAATAAAGAACTGTGTGGCTCTTGTTTCTCTCTCAGAACTGCTTTGTTTTTTGCATGTAGAAGAAACAATTTCTACACAGCTCAGTTTTATAAGCCACATTCCCTCCCCCTCAACTACTAAGTAGGAGCAACTCCTATGATTAAAAAGTAGACTGGAGTCTTTAAATGTCTTTCTGATTGCTGGCCTCTATTAAAAACTTCTTAAAATAATAGATAGGTTTAATTCCTCAAGCCAAGGAAAAATTGTATCATCTTAAGTATTTTCCATATTTATTATATTGATGAGATTTGGCTACCGAGAAAAAAAAGGAAGTAAAATCTCTTGTATTGCAAGTTTTAAATGTACCAGGCTAAGGTTTACTTAATTAGAACCTCCAGGCAATAAAGGAGCCCTTTTTTAAATTCTGTGAATCTTAATATGCTAAATAATGCAAAGCTTCAACTCTTCAAGCATGAGACACACATCTGGCAGCTTAACATTTAAATTACAGAAAAAAAACCACTTCAGTAGTAATTTTCATGAAGAAAAGAATGGGAAATGTATTACAACTAAATTTAATTTCTTTTTAGATTTTTCATCCTGTCTAATTGCAGGCATTTCCCATCTCCTCTTTTATTTATTTATTTTCATACAGATTTTTTCTGTACTTTTTATTGATCTTTAATTTGAGCAGCTTCTTACTGTTACAGCCATTGAAGAATTACATTGTGTTTTTACTTAGCAAAAATTGTTCAGAGAAATCTATGAGGAATTAAAGTAATGAGCTCACTGGTATAGAAAGAAAAGAGCATTCAGAGCCTTACAAATAAAATATAAAAAGAGCATGTCATGATTAAATAACAGACTTGAGTTCCTTTTCCCTCCCATTTCTTAAATGTAGAATATTATTGTTTTCTTTATTCTTTTTATTGTACCATTTTTTTCTGCCAAGATAATTACTGCTTTATTCATTTGACTCCAAAAACATTGTTAAAGCATTCATCACTTCAGAAACGCTGTTTGGAAACCCATTTTTGTGTACTGGGGAAAAAAAAAAAAAAAAAAAAAATTAAACAAAGAAAACCACAGGAACCGTCTTTACAAAGGTATATTTATATTTTAATGTGCATTTATAAGTCCATACATGTATCCCATATACAAAATATGTAGAGACAGTTTAAACAGGTTATACTGCATGTGTACACACACTTGACAGACCCAGCAGCTGTATTTTCTGTATTTTATGCTGTTTTGCTGATTTCAGTAGACCGCTTCTTTCACCTCAAATGACGTGAATATCTGTAAATTCCTCATTCACTATGAATGCTCAACATATAATGTGTTCACATATATGTAGAAAGTAAGAAATATGCCCATAAGAGTGTACACAAACACAGGCTTAAAACTGTGACATTGTATGTGCACATATTGTGTATCAATTACTGTAAAACTTAAGAGCAGATCCTTCCTGTACTGTAATTTTAAATACACCTGACTGTGTTTTACTGCCTGGAACTCGAAATAACTTAAAAAGAAAAAAAAAAAAAGAAACAATTGTTCTGTGTGTTTTTGGCTTATCCATGTGCCATACATTAAAAAGTGTAATACAGACCTTTATTTTTGCCACACCAGTGCTTACTATGATGTGGGAGTACATTTTTGTTCATTCCACAGGTCATTGCTTTTCAGGAGCTTGAGGGACACGTGAGTTGTGTTTTCTAAGAAAAGTTTATTCAGGTACTTCATGTCCCTGTGCCTCATTCTTGATCCACAACTATTCCCATAAAGGAAAATTAACCTCCTTCTCTCTTCTGACGAACACTTCCTGGAGCGTTTAAAATACCCTCCCATGTCATTCTTTTTGTGTCTATTATTTCTTTATTTTTACTTTTCCCCCCATTTTTTACCTATACAATTGTTATTTCCAACACTACAGCATCTGAAGTAGTCTCTGCATTTCTCATACTAACACTTTCAGAATGTTGGAGAGAAATAATCACCTATTTCTAGCTCAGATGGAGGGGGAAAAATGATCAGCCTGAAGTCAGTCAGTATCTTATTGGGAGAGGGACGAAAACTCAGCTGCCTCCTTTCCAGAGGTTTACCTTGTGCACAAATATAAAAATAATTTATGTTTGTTTGTTTGTGTTTTTTTTTACTTACAGAGGATTACCAACATTGCCTTGGCAAAGCAGACAAGCACTGTGGCTTATTTTGGCTGAAGGAAGCCCAAGGAGGACACCACAAGGTACTGGTCTTGATATGAACATCACCATCTCCCTTAAACCTCACTGAGAAGCCACTGGAGCTTCTACATGTGCCATTTGAGACTGATTTGTGGTCTTGCTTGCTCTGGTTGTTGTGTTTCTTTAATCTATCCCTGAATTTTTTTATAGCCACAGTAAGACTTCACATATTCAGGTGTATTGCTGTCTCCTGTACAGATAATTTCTTCAGCAATGAAACTTCAAAGGAGGAGTAGGAAAGATCACCAAGCAATCAAACAGCAAGAAGCTGCAGCTGATCAAGCTGCAGGATGATATTATTTCAGTAATGTGTAAACATGAGATAGGTTTTGTATGGATCCATAAGCTTCAAGCTCTCGTGTACTTGTACATGAGATCACCAGAGAATTTCAGTATAGGTATTTGTAGTATCCTGGCCAAGGACAACATTAATTTGTGAACAAATATTGTGTCCTTAGTGCAAGTTTCCGTGGAATTTTATCTGCAACATGATAATGTTTTCAGGGTGAGATGCTACTGAAAATTTCAGATTTAATGTAAATCCTGAGAACTTAGATACAAAGAAGACTGTATTCCTGAAAATTGCTTCTCTCCGCACTATATTATTAAATTAGGTAATTTCCAATGAATTGCAATTTTTTCTTGGTGTTTCTCCACTTCTTAAATCAGTATGGCTGCAGTGAATGAACTGCAAAAATGAACATTCAAATTAATCATTCCAATAATTTGTCTTACCTTTTTCTAGATCTACCCTGAAGCATTATTACTGCTTTTAATTGCCCATAGAAAAAAAGCACCACAGTACTCAGAGTACCCAAAAACTTGTGTAGTGTAGTACAAATACTTAATGGCTGGGGATTATAATTGCAACTTTAAACTTTAGTAGAGTCATGATCTATATTTGTGAGCAAAACCAGATTGGCCAACAGGATATTCCCTTGTATTTCAATGTCTGAGTTTCCAAGTGATTTATTTCTTCAGGAAGATAAGGATAACTTGAAGAAAACAGGGTTTCATATAAATTTAGCTACTGACTTAGGTGTGCACGTGTGTTTGTGTTTAGCCTCATATCTAGAGGAGGGATGATGATTTAGGGCCTGATGGAGTGGGTGTAATGGGCAAAGCAACCTGGCCCAACCCATGGGAGTGGCAGAGTGAAATTCATTTCCTACAATCCCATAATAGCACAATGCCTTTGAACAAAATGCCATGGTCTTATAGGAACCTCAGTTGTGGGTGGCTCTCAAAGCCACATTAAAGTGACCTGGTTTCAGTGAGGTGCGTAAACCCGTGGGTAATTCAGCACTGCCTAGTCCCTTTGGTCTCGCTGAAATGACTCACAAGCTTACAGTTATTGACAAGTTTGAATAGATTTCTGAACCGAGCCTTTAACGAGAATCCTTCTGCACAAAAGAAATGTGAGCATGTGAAGTCTCCTCTCAGAGCTTGTGCGAGCCCCTAATTTTTAATGGGATGGGTGAATTCTAATGTTCAGAGAGAGCCTTGTTTTAGCATGTGATAGATTTAGGCATGTGGCCTGATTTATATAATTTGGGCCTAATTGTATTTCTGGATAGGGTCTTCTAAAATAACTTTACCTAACAATTGTATATAGGAAACAATGACAAACTAATGTAAAGAACAGACTTAAGGAAGAAGGCACTGCAAGTTCATGTAGTGATTTATTCCTCTCAGCAGTCCCTTTTCTTTTTGTAAACAGATATTTTGTTTTATTTTATTTTATTTTATTAACAAAAGGAATAAGAAGGGTCTTTGAGTCTGACCTCAACTTTTGGGCGAATATAGATTTCTCTGCTTTGCTCTCCCTACCCCTAAATTCATCTATGCTAAAGGGTTGCAAATGATCTCTCACTAAGTGTATTCTGAGTGATGAGTATCAAACCACTGCATGTATTAAGATATTGAATGGTAGCAATAAAAGAGAGAATGCTCATGGTCAGTGATTTCTGAGAGAAATAAAACATATTCTGTGGTTAGAATGCCAGCCTCATGCAGATGACTGAGTTTCTGCTTTATGTACCTCAGACAAGAGCAAACACAGTCTCAGAGAAATTAACTCATAATACTCTTTAACACCTTTGGGATTTATGTCTTAAGTAATGTCTTTACATCTACTTTGCACAAGAATAGTTAAACGGAGATGTCAGTGCCACCAAGGTACCTTGCACACATTACTCATTCTGCAGCCTTGACTTATAGGGAATAAAGTTGGGCACTCAGGTGGCTGAAATTCAAAATATGCATGAGATGTATGTAATCCAAGATTCAGAATACAAAATCACCTTTCAAACAAAAATAATTTGAAGAGTAAAAAAAAAAGACAAAAAACCAACCAAAAGCTAACAAAAAAAAAATTGTATTTTTCATAATTAGCAAAGTGTAACGTGACATGACTGCAGCAATGCATCTATCCCCTTGTCCTCTCTGGATTTGTCCACTAAATGTTAGCAAACCCTTGGCAGAGTTTGGTATTGTGCCTGGGAAGGTGTTAATAGTGACTTCATGGAAGTCACCTGCAGATGTTTGTCTGGTAAATTATGACCTCCTTGTACCTCTTGGTGGAAGTGATGTTTGGCTCTCCATCCGGGGGTGTGGGCAATAATGTCAAACATCCAGGGAATCTGGTAGTCAATTCAGAGAGGCAATGCCAGTGCTGAATCAGACCCTGTGCCTGCAAAGGTGTTATTCCAGGGATGAGCACAGATCAGGATCCTCTACTTTGCAGCTCAAAGTCTAAACAAGTGTAAGCTGGCACTAGCACTGAAAGATGCGGTACTGTCCTTCTCCTTTGTGCTGGCAACTGGGGCAGGGTGGCCTGGATCAGAATGGAGCCAGCTGAGAGCTAACCCAGTTAATAAAAGAAAAGGGACAAAAAAAGAAGCCAAACAGTATTAATTCCATTCCCAGATCAGTTCCCTCCATATGGCTTACTATGGACATGTCCAGATTTTTGCACTGACAGTGTGATAAGCAACACTGGCAAAAGCAAACAGGTGGAGGAAGACTGGCTGAGCTGACTGCTGATGTCACCATGAGCTTGCACATCCTTTAAAGGTCTTGTCATGGCCTTATAAGAGCATAAATCAATTCATGGAAAAATATTCTGTGTGCAGCTCCAGGCCCCACGATTTTATGAGGTTGAAAAGGTCCTTGGATGTGTCCAGAGGAGGGGAAAATAGGGGGCTGGAAGGTATGTCCTGTCAGAAGTGGCTGAGGACTTGTCTAGCTTGGAGAAAAGCAGGTCAGCTCTTGTTCTCTACAGCTTCCTGGGGAGGGAAAGTGGAAAGGGAGGTGTTGAGATCTTCTTGCTCATATCCAGTGATAGGACATGTGTGAATGGCACCACGGGAGGTTCAGACTGGACAGCAGGATGCAATTCTTTGCTGAGAGTGTGGCCAAAGGCCTGGAACAGGCTTCCTAGAAAGGTGGTTGATGCCTCTAGCCTGCCAGTGTTTAAGAGGCATTTGGACAGTGTCCTTAACTGCATGCTTTAACTTTTGGTCAGCCCTGAATTGGACCGCAGATACTTGTTGTAGGTCACTTCCAATTGAAATAGGCTAGTCTATTCAAAGTGTTTTGAGTATATATTCAAAGCAGCTTTGCCACTGCTGTTTCCCACATTTGTCATAGAATGAAAATAGAGATAGAATTCAAAACAGAGAAAGAGGCACCTCTTACTTTGCTAGCTGTGCCCAGCTAATTACCTTAGTATTCTAACTTGTTTCTGGTTTTCATTTAAAGGTCAACTGGGATAACCCACTTGACCAATGTTATGAAGAAAAATCAGGTCCTGACAACAATGCAAGCCGAGAAAAAGGGAAAACATCTACGGAGAGCAATTTTTATTTGGAAGACTTGGAGAAATATACCTTTTCTGTGTGGTAAGTGATCTCAGCATCAAACAGTTTCATGACCTGAAAGTTTACCTTGCTATATGTGCATTACAGAGGCATCTACCTTTAGATGGAAGTGATTGGGCTAAAAAAAAACCCAAAAAACAAAACCCATGGTATTTTCTTGGACTTCTTAATATTATTTATGATTGAAGTAGAATTAAAAAAAAAATTGGAAGCGCTTTTTGTCTGAGAATGCAATTTTGATGTTGCTGCATTGTTTTGAGAAGCTGTGTCAGGAGAATAAAGGCAAAAATATTTCCAGCATAATATTTTCAGCATTTTGGGAGCAATACACTACCTTTTTTAGATGTTATTTTAAATATTATTACTATTCTCTGTTATAAAATACACATATCAGGAATGGCTTAGAATGAATAGATAAAGTGAAATTAAAAAGGGTACATCAAAAGGAAGTCTTTTCATTTACTTATAATTATATTTCCTGGAATTTCATCTTCTAGGTAATTGCAAAAGTTGGACAGTTATTTGTAATTGGTAAAAAACAATGAAGACCCAATCCTTTACTAAATGAAATGATCTGATAATCTTTCATATAGCTCCCTGCTGTGCTTTGAATATTCAAAACCCAGCAATAATGTGCATTTCTGGAACCCATGATCTTCTCCAAATCAGCCCCTAGAGTTTCAAATAAAGCATGCAGAAAACAAGCATCAGAATAGGGTGTATGTCTGTGAAAATTTAGTTTTAAATTACTTCCCTATCAAAATATGAGATAGGATTATCTCACAGCAAGCTAAGCAGCCTCCAACATCTCTAGTGGTGTCTATGCCCTGCTCTCATTTGCCTTGGTGCCTTTAAAATTGTCAGGAAGTCAGGTAAAGTCCTTATAGACACAAAGTTCATTTTCACTGTGGTAATCCAAACTCAGCCCAGAAGGTGATTAACCCTGAGTACTGGAGAAGGCAGAAATCAGGCAGAAGAATAACACACACTCATATAATTAGGTTTTCATAACTCTCCTGGATTAATTATGGTTATTTTGGACAATTAAGGACTCTCCCATCTTGGCCATAATATAAGAATAGATTTTAGAGTAACTGTTCATCCAAATATTCTCTCCAGCTTCCACTCATTCATTTTACCTACCTCAATTTTCAAATTAAATTAACCAAATTATCATCAATTATCTGTCCCAAGATGCTTGCTTTCTATAGTGGTGAATTTCACTCTCTTTCTTCCATGTCTTGCAGAGTTACAGTGATAGAATTAATATTTAATTGTTGATGCCCCATCCCTGGAAGCATTCAAGGCCAGGTTGGATGGAGCTCTGGACCATCTGGTCTGGTGGGAGGTGTCCCTACCCATGGCAGAGGGTTTGGAACCAGATGACTTTTAAGGCCCCTGCTAAGCCAAACCATTAGGTGGTCCTGTCTACCTTTAAAGTTGGCAGCATTGATCCTTTATTCTTTTCAAAGTTGTTCAGTTTAAAAGTGTTGAGAAAGGGCCCAACTCCACCCTTATCAGCCTGGCCCCAGGCTTTGAACTCCATGGTCTTTGCAATTGTACAAGGTATCTGGAGGAGCAGAGGGGATAGGTGCTTGTCTCTGTTGGCATGCACCTCGCCTTCTGATTTGGGGAATAAGAGAAAATGAGTGCCCTTTGTTCAATTTTGTTTTCTATTTCTTTACTTTGTCCTTTCTTAGGGAGCCCAGCTGCCCCTGAGCCCCATGCCTGCAGGGACACTGACTTTGCCAGGGCTCCCTGGGCTGGCTGAGTTATACCTGAGCACAGGAAGTCACAGGACATGAACCAGATCTTCCTGGTACAAAACAAAAGCAACAAGGCATGTGTCAGGGTGCTGCCTGTCCTAGCACCTTGCACCACAGTGCTGTTTCAATATGCCATTTTATTTACTGTATCTGTCATCCTGTTGGAAAGAAGGACCAGTTCTTGCTTTATTTACTTATTTGTTATGTTCAAGTCCCATGAAGTTAGAACAAAATAGAATTTAGAGGGAATCTCTTTGCTTTCTGCTTCACTTGCGGTCATCATATTTATCAGAAAGAAAAAAAATAGGAAAATTAAATTAGTCCACTCTTGGTCAAGTAAAATATTGGTGTTACACATAGCATGTCATGTAAAGAGTGTATAATAATAAAATATAACAATGCATTAATAATAGATTTTTTAAAATATAGAGTTAATTCAGGTAATTTATTCAGGCATCTGATACCTTGTGTGTTGTTAATTCCATTTGTTACTATGCCAGCATGATGTTTCAATTGTTACTCACTTCTGCCTGTCTCCTCCTTTCATTCTCTCCTACTTTCTCCATCAAAGGGCATCAACTCCTCTTTGTCTGTTTCCAGACCTTCCTCTCTACTACAATTGCTACCTTTTAAAAAATGCAATGCAAGATAATTAGCTACTACAAAAATTTTTAATAGCACTGTAGATCTGGGGGCAGCTTAGATCTCCATAAACTTCAGAGTTTTAGATGCTCCAAGATGCAATCTGAGCAATTTCCTTGATCTTTTATTGCAGCTGGTAAATCATTTATTGGGCTAGGTTATTTTACAAAATCCTCTTTAAAAACAAAATCCCATAAAATGTATTTATCATAAAGTACTGCATGACCAACAGTCTTCAAAGTTATACATATCCTGTATTAATTAAAAGCTAGTGTTGTACTGTGACAAGTTAAAAGTGTCCACTGTCTCAGTCTCTCTCTTCCCCCTCACCCCCCACCTCTCCCCACGATTTTTCTCTCTTCTTTTCTTTCTCTCATATTCACTTCTCTTTTGAGGGTTGCCAAAAGGGAGTTTGGTGAGCAAGAACAAGATATGTTTTTGTGATCACAAATATTTTTCTGATAATTGTGATTTTTTCCTTTTGCTTCCATTGCTATAGCATGCTTGTCCTTTCCCGTTCATATTAATTTGACAGTGGTGTCTCACATCCGTAGGCCATAGTCAAACCTCCTTACAGTGGGCATTATACACATATGTAATAAAAAGATCATTTTGGCTGCAGAAGCCCACAGGCTTCAGCTTGGATCTTGCTGCCTACACGAGTGCCTTTCCCCCTGTGCCCACATACAGCCTTGCTCAGAGCAGCGGGCTTGTGCTTGGGTCCAGAGAGTTGAGGGTGAGGGGGCTGAGTCCGAAAGGTGAGGTGAGGGTGAAGAGGTTAAGACAACAGGCAAAGGTGGTCACCTATTGCAGGGCCATCCATGCTGCTGAGGTCACAGCCTGGCAAATCCCAGGTGCTCACCAAGTGCCTTGCTGGCCTTCCTGGAGAGGCCACCACAAGAACTTTACCTTGCACCACAGAATCGCTGAAAATGTCTTCTCTGAGATTTCTGCTCCTGGAGCTAAAAACCTGTGTAAGCTGCAGCAGAACATCAATATTATTTGTGACTCTTGTCTGAGTAATATGGGTGAGATCTGTAACCTTGAGAGAAAAGGAGGAAACTTTGGAGCAATTTTAACCTTGCAGCCCAAAACCTCCTGTCAGAGGCTCTGCAGCTCTCTTCTTCTGTTCCCTGAAACAAGCAAAATTTGAGGAAAAAAATGTTCTTCGTGACTATTTGTCACTAAAAAGAAAGATTTCTTGAAAATATATAAAAACACAGATGTGAGAAATAATTTCAACACTTCAGTCCTCTAACATTGCTTTTTACGTATGGTTTTAGAGGAGATGTGAAAAAGACTCCAGATTTCAAAAACCCCATTTGTCTTAATACAAAAAATAGAAAATGCCACATACACTTTCTGTGACTTTAGGAATCTTCAGGCTTGCTTGAGTTTAAATATAAAAACTAGTAGTTTCAATTGCCACCAACTTATCAAGCACAGCTCTCAAGGGTTAATGTTACACACTAATATAAAAATAACGATCATCCTTTGTCTCCATGCAATTAGCTTTTTAACAACGTGCCTGTAGCTCCTACCCAGGCTAAATACTGCTTTGAAATATTTTCTCCCCAATTCCAAATGTGTTAAGCTGACTCTGGCCAGCTTCTATAAAACCAATTAATTGTAGGGCACTGCCTTTTGTGGGGGAGTACCCAGTGCCCTGTGCAGGAGTGCCACGTGTTGCCCATGGTGGCTCGGAAGCAGGCAGCTTCTTGATGCAGGAGACAAGCTGGTAAATCCCATCTGGAGTCATATTCTTGCATTTCTAGAATCCAGGGCGTTGGACCAGGCTTTGGTTCTCACTTGCACCCGTCAGGAGCAGATGCTCTCCTTGTTTAAGAGAGGTAGCAAGGGGATGGTGAGTACAAAATAGGCTCTTGGCAGCATGTGACAGCCTGGGTAGGGTGAACAAGGTTGAAGACCCCTTTACAACCCTGCTTCTGAACCTGTAGACTTTATGATTTTTATTAATTTTTTTTCCAGATTGAGGAGGATACTGAGGGGCAGGAAGAGTTAACTGTAAAGAGCACAATATAGTAAACTTGTTTTTTATATAAAGACAATAAACTTTCCCTTTATAATACACATGTGGTTTGACATTGAAATAAATGCAGATGCTTCTTTGCTTGTGTATTCCCTGTTGTGCTTTCTAAAACACCTTCACATATGGTTTGCCTCATTCCTGTGAAACTGCTTGTTGTTTATGTCATGCAAACAGAACAGATAGAATTTATACCAAGTTAGGAGGGTGATGAATCCTACGTTAGAGGAAAATCCTTGCCTGAGAGTTTTGAATTTGTTTAAAATTAGGGCTGCCTGTTAAAAATTGCCCTGGATTGTCCCTTGAACTTTTCTAAAGATTTCATTAAAAAAAAAAAAGAAAAAAAAAAGAAGATTTCTGTGGCTGCCTATAAATGCAACCTTTTATTCAAATATGTAACATTTACCTAAAATCAAAGGTCAAATTTTACCAGTTTTTTATAGCTGTTCTAGTAGGATCTGTTTCATGCACTATATATTAAATACTGCCATTAAGTGTGGACATTCAACTTCCTTTGTGAAAAGCAGAATAACCCTTTATTGCTTGTGAAAAAAAGTGCTAATCTTTTAAAAATTTTTCAGTAACTTCTGATAGTCTGCCTAAAGCCTGTTTCATTGTTTCTAATTCCATTTCAAAATGTAATTAAAGGCAGGCCAAGCTTGAACTTGTAGGAGAAATCAGATCTCTCACTGTTTCTTTGAACGCTTTCAAATTTTTCACACATTATTCTTAAAAACGCTTAAGCTTTAGTTTTGTGGGCACAATTCCCTGATTCTGAAGTCTTTGTGGGACTTTTTAACGCAGCAGCAAAAAAAAAAAGTCTCAGCAGGACACAAGTCATGTTTTTGTTTTGATTTGGTTTTTTTAACATATTCAGGTATTAGATGGTTTTTACTTTGGTGCATGTTCTCAAATCTTTGAGGATTGAATTTTTACAGCAGACCAGTACATATTTATGTGGAGTTTTTCTTTAGTTTTTTTCAGTTTCATGGGAGATTTTTCTGCTACAGGAAAAAATTATTTTATAGAAAATTATTCTATGGACAAACCATTAAATATGACAATGGCATCTTTCCTATGCACTCTACATTTTCTGCAGCTGTCAGTTTCCTCTTTTATCATACATTTTAGTTCATATTTGGGCAAATTCCAATGGACTGCACACATTCAGAGATTTTATTTCTTTCCTCTTTCGAGCAATGATATTCTCCTGTTCTGGTGCATTGTGGTAAAATTTTGCCAGTGAAAATTAAATGAGAAAAAAGTGTTTGGAAAAAAAATTCTGAAATTAACAAAAAGTATTATTTCAAAATTAATCTAAACTGCTGGGCAAAAATAGGAAACCAACTGTTAAGGATTGAAAATATGTGAAACATGAATCTTTGGTAGGAACTCTTTTCTCTGGGAGTCTTTTGCAAAGCTCTCCAATATGTATGCACACTCTTAATTTTGCCAGGATTTGATATTGTTACGGTGATGGGAAACGTACTATTGCTGTTACCTATGGACTTCAGTGCAATTATACTTGATGATAATTTTATTTACACACTCAGAATGATGGTACGAATTGGCAGTCAATGTACTTCCTCCTGCAGGTTCCACAGCTGCAGAACTCCACCAGCTGAGAGCTGACCTCTAGCAATAGGGAAGAGAAATTAGCGATACAAAGTAATAGTTGAGAGTGTCAGCTGAGAGTTGTCAGTGACTGATCAGTCACAATTACTAGGGAGATGTTTGTATGTCTGGCTGGTGATTTTTTTTTTCTTTTCTATTGGCTTTAATGTTCTAGAGCAGAAAGGAGCATTGAGCTTAGTCATGGGGCAACTTCAGTACAGACCCATAGTTTTGCTAGAGATCTTGTCAAGGGAATTGTGTGGCTGACATCCAGTTATGAGTAACGGAGCTGAAAGAGCAGGGAAAATGCTCCCTAGTGCTGGAGCAGTTCACAGTTTGACCTAGACCACTCCAGGATTGTGTATTTATAATTCCTCTCCAAAATAGTCTTTCTGCTCTCTACCTCCCTCTTAGAGAATTCTTATCTGGTAAAAGTGAAAGAATATGGTGCAAATTTGGTGATAGCCGGGGGAAAATTGAGTATGAGTGCCATGCAGCTCTTTGACAGTAAATTGCTAATTTCTCTTCTTAAATATGTGGAATGTTGAGCCTCCAGTTACTGAGCAATGTTGACTTGCAAAGTTGTTTGAGCCTTTGCTATGAGTGCAGTCAAAATATCTTCAAGAAAACACTGCCAGCTTTTCTCCCTCACAGGCATTTCACACAATTCAGCTTGGATTCCTGCTCAGCACAAAAGCACTTTCTGATTTAGCTGAATTGCCCTTTGGTTTGTTCAGACTCATAGGAGAGTAGAAGACTTGGAAAACTGGCTGTGAAACGTGGAGTTGAGAGAGATGTGGTTGTTGTTTGTCATTTAATAAACATTTTGTTTTCATGAGCTAGAAAAGATGACATTACTGATGACTAGTGGAGAAAAGTGAAGCTATAAGTGTGCCATACATGGTCATCTCTAATGAATAGAATGAATAAAAATAATAAGTGCATTACATAGCTAACTGTCACATCTTCAGGGCACTACAGTAAATAAGTGGGAGTTATACATGTGCATTAGTAGCAAAATGGGTACCACACTTTGGATCCTATTGAGTACAGTGTGGAGAGAAAAATATGATAGATTGCTGCTTTTTATCTGTCACTGCTGTGGCACAGAAGCATAGACCATATGTATGTAAAATGACTTTGTTATTTCAGTAAATTCTCTAACTCTTTCTGTTGTAGCCTGTAGCAAAATGAATAAGTAGCTGAAGATCCTGGTGGGATAGTTCTGATTTTATCAGAATAAAATACCTCTGCAGAGGCATAATTATTATTAAATATACAGTGATGTGTGACAAAACAGTCAGAGAAGTTAGCAGGGTCTCTGCTTTTACAGGTTTTCTGTACAAACTGAGATGCTTCACAAAGGGTGGGAACAAGAAGCTGTGATGGTGACGCTGAAAAGAGCAGGAAAGTTTGGACAAATGTGGACCTGGTTAACTGTGACTTGTTTCCTATTTCAGAGGTGATGATAAAACTGTGAATGACAGTCAAAATGCTCCTCCTCAATCACCTGGTGGAACCAATATTTCTTGCCTTCTACTTTGTCCTTCCTTAGGTGGACTACAGTATCTCCTCTGCAAAGTCAGATTTGGGCAGGGTGAAGATGAGGACAGTGAATAAGAGAGAACAGAGAGGATCTGCTATTTGCCTGGCCTTAGATCTGAACATTCAAACCAAACTGTCAGGTTTGGGAGTCTGGTTACAAAATTCTGAATAAAATGCAGTCTGTCTGCCCTTTGATTTAAGAGGAAGTCCAGCCAGTGAGGAATTTACAGTCGTCATGCTTAATTCTTATGATGATGTGAATCATTGTCTTGAGGTTAGTTTTTAAACAACCTGGTAACCCTCTGGTATACTTTGTCTTCATAAGATTTTCAGCCTAGTATCGAAATCTATCCCAGTTTCTGGTTTAGGTATGTGCTGCAGGCTAACAACTGAAAACATGCCAGCCTGTTTTATGGAATTAACAGTAGTGAAACTCCTGGTTCAGCTGTTCTTTTCTTGCAGCAGTACTGAATGCTATGTCTCTCTCACAATGTGAAGAGATGCTCTTCCTGGCTGTTAATTCTCCAGTCTAAACCACTGCAGGGGAAGAGAGTTGGGGATGAATAAAAAATCCCATTCCTTCATCAGTCCCATTACTCGGAAATAGAGGGCAAGCTATTTTACAGAGCTTTTAACTAACTACTAATGTAATTTGTTCTGCATTGTTTACCCATTAATCCAAAAATTACTTTTCCCTTTGAAGCTTGCTTTATGTAGAGGAAACAATGCCACCCTTAACCATTATGTGTATCGTTTTATGCAGGATAACTGTTTTTATTTGCCTTGAATTTCGGTTAAATGTAGTACAGGGGCCTTTGGTTGCTTGGTAAGTTATAGTATTTCAAAGTAGGAATAATTTCCATTTCAAAACATTGGATCATGATCTTCATCTTCTAAAAGACACTTGGATGTATGTTCATACCACAAGTATTCAATTTAGCCTTAGATGTGCCAGGAATTTTGAGGAGCAAAAGGATTCTCCTGTCTCTTGGAATATGCCTTTCTTTCTCTGGCTTAAAATACATACATCAGATATAGAGTTTGACCTACAAAGTGTCAGAGAGTGAGAGATATGTATTCAGTCTGGTTTATCATGCATTTCACTATCCTGCACAGAGCATCTGGAGAAATACTTCCCTATTTGTACATGCCTTGTATGCATAAGCACATAAAAATACTTTCCAGTTTTCCTTGAGATAGTTATAAGAACAAGCATCCTCACAGTGGGCATGTCTTTCTTGTGCCTCAACTTTCAGGAAAAAAACCTGATATGATAAATTAAAGGTTTAAAGCCCATAATGCCTATATTTCTTTCCTGAATTATTATTTTTCCTGTATTTTAACACTGAATAAACACTGGATTTCCAGATTTGAGGTCCCAAAAAAAGGTCAATTACTGATCCTAAAAATCAAATTGTCTTCTAGTGGCTTTAGATGGAAATATGCTTCCTTGGTGTTTTTAATCAGTCCCTGAGACTGATATCATGATCATAGCAGGACTGTCCAAACAGTGGCCCAAGGATTGACTCCACCCAGCACCTCAGTGCCTTCCAGCAATTCCTTTTGATTGTGTATCCCCAAAAGCTTAATGCCAGCTGTGTGGCAGTCACAGAGATGTGAGTCTGTAGTGTACTGCCACCGATCTGTGGAGTCATGGGAGATTAAAAAGCCTACTCGAGTTCATTTGTAAATTGGCTATTATTTTTAGTTAGTTCCCCAGGTGAACACATCCATGCTATGCTAATCAGTCTGAATTAATTCTAGGAGACAGTTTTCAAAGCGGCGTACAGCAGGCTGGTGTCCCAGTGGTAGGTTCTCTCCTGTGTACCAGCGTGGAAACGTGTTACATTAAAAGCTCTGTTTATTAGACAATCCTGTTTCTCTAAAGCACTGGGTCCGTTTAACCTACTGTGCTAGTTATTTTCCTAAAGGTTTCCAGACCTGCATTTTTCTAAAAAAACTTAACACTGAGAGAAAAGGTGGATGGGTGGCAAGTTCCATGACATATGACTTGGACAACATGAGAAATTCTGACCTATGAAATCAAGTGACAAGAGAAGTAATTTTTTAAGCCTGGCCCACACAAAACTATGGCCCATGTGGAATCTTCCCATTTGCCTTCACTGGGCTTTGGATCAGGCCCAGGAGATACCAACAATATTTCAAGGGTTTATAATCATTGCTAACTTTGGAAACAGTGCCAGGCTTAAAGAATAGGGACTGCATTCCACATGCAGCAGGAATAGCCTTTTCCCTACTTTGAGTAATGTTACAGGAACAATAAAAAATTCTTGCTACTGGGAATGCCAGGCTCTGTGGGACTTGGACAGAACCTGACATTTATACAGTTCATCACTACTGTAGATCAAGGAACGCTACTTTTAGCAAAGAATGCATATTCATTCTTTTTTTGTTAACCTTTGCTTCAGTGCATTCATGACAAGATTGTATGGGTATGTAGCTGTGTTTTAACAGTTTTTTAATTTCAGTTGTTGCTTGAAGCACTACTCTGGAAATTAGACACTTTTAGTAGTTCAATTATTGTTGATTTATTCATCCCTCTTGTAGATACAGTGAATGTAGTTACTATAGTAAGGTTATCTAGTTCTGAATGCCAAATGCCAAGTTTCAGAGCTTACATCTTGGCAACTGCAAGACTTATTGGCTTGGAATTTGTCATGCCAGCAGTACTGCCTTGTAGCATTTATTTCACAGATTTTCATTAAATGGGGGAAGACAAGAGAGAATAGTGCTACTAGTGACATGATGCATCAAACTGTTTACTAATGTTACAGGGAAATCAGCTCAAAATAACATAACTCTGGGCTTCATTCTGCCATTTTTCTAGACTTCATTGGAAGAATAGCAACAACACAGTAAATGTAAAACATGTAAAAGTGCTAATTGGGAAAAATGTTTTATTTAATATGACCCACTTGGAAAAAAACTGGAAAGTGTTGAATACCAAGATAAACTAAAAGTACTTGTACAGTGCTTGGAACTTTCATGAACTTTGTTATAATTTCTCTTTTGGGGGCAATGAGTCAGCAGAAACTTTCTTACGTTCCAGCACCTTTAGCATCTGCTCTGAGTATGTTGCTAGACAGCAAATGCCACAGTAACACAGAGGGGCCGATCCTCATCTGAGGTAAGCTGTTCAAGTGCCATTTCCAGGGAAGTGATAACAATTTGCTTTGACTGAAGCATAAACTTTCATGCTAACCTGCTGTAACACTTTCCCTCACCCTGTAGACTGTCTGCATGAAATATAATGCACCTAATGGCATTTAAATTAGCTATCATTGGAGGCATCTGTCATACTCTAATTTTTCCCAGTCATTTGTAAGGTGCTCTGCCTTACAAATGGTAACGTGGTCTCCTTCCACTTTTCAGTGGCATCTCTTCTGCTGATGTTACCCTACTACCAGAGATATCAGCTCTCATCTCTCCTTGCCACTACTTCCATGTGCAGCTTTAACCCATGACTTTTCCTCAGAGATAGCTCCTCAGGATATCTGTGAAGTTTTTCCTCTAATCCCATCCTCCCCAAAAAGGCAGGTACAAATCATTAAGCTCTAGCTCTGCTTGGAGTGGTGATAGCCTGAATCTGCTGAGACTAACAGGCTGCTGTACAAAAACACAGTCTCATACACAGCTTTCACCTAAGGTGTGTGTGTAACCCTCCACTGTGCAGTCTCAGTGCTACAGTACAATCTCTCTGAAGCATGACTTGACAATTTTGTTAGTCCTACCAGCACCTTGGATGCTTACAGAATAACAAAACAAGGAATTTGGATTCACCATTTAGCAGCCACAGAACTTCAGCTGGAGGTCAGTGTAATTGCACTGGTCTGATTTAATAGTTTGGACAAAACCTGCAGCAGGTGTCTGAGTACAGCTGATACAGTCCAATGGAGTGATCCACAATCGGCTGATAAATAACATTATGTACCACAGCTGGTATTTCTGTTTCACTGGCTGTCATCAACTGCACAGTCTGTCTTTGTTTAGGATTAAAATGAAAAATCACAGACCTTTTTCTTAATCATTAACTCAAAGCTTCTCCCAAAATGACCAAATCAAAACTTTCAACTGGAAAAAAGGCTGTAAACTTAACTTCCACTGCAATTTTTTTTTCTCCTAAAAGTTGAGGACAGTATTTTGCACTCTAAATGGAGATTTTGCACTAAAGTTTTCTTTATATTTTATTCACCAAAACTTGAAGATTTCAGCTTTAGAAAAATGACCCCTTTTTCACTGGCACTGCTTTTTCCTCTGGATTAAAAAAAGCCCTTCTTTTCTTTTCCTTTTTTTTTTTTCCTTTTTTTTTTAATAGGAAACACAAAACCTAAAAGATAAAAAATAGGTTTTTTTTTTAATCCATATTTGCACTTCTCATTGTCTTTGAATCTCTGACCAACTGATTCAATAACTCTCTCTTCTTTACCTGGCTAATATGTGTGTGTGAAATATTTTTTGTTTCATTGCTGTTCCCTTTCCCTTGTCAGCAGTTCACAGTTTTTCTCAGGCGGTTGGAAAACACATGCTGTTGCAGGATACTTTCTAATCCATGTTTGCCACTAACTGAATTATACATGGGTGGCATAGCACATATTCAGTCTTTCATCCTTATCAGTTGCTTCATCATTACTTTCAATCTTCAGTGAAAAATGTGACTAACATGTTGTGTGGTATAAATAGACACTGCAGTTTGAGATCATTTATGCATGGCTTGAATTTTGATGAAATTTTATACTGCCCTCTGGGCTAAACACTTAACCTAAGTGATTGTCCCAATAATTTTGTTGAATCAAACCTTTTCAGATGGAAGTTTTACCTTTCATTATCTTCTAAACTGTTTACTATAGAGCTTTCCAGGAGTGTTAGGAAGCAAATAAAAAAGGACACAGTTGCTGTTTATCAGTGATTCTGTGAATCATTATCTTGTCATTGTAAATGAACGGAAATAGGAAAATATAATATTCAATTCAAAAGACTTCTTTTTAGGCGATCCCAGGTCATCCTCCATATTTTTTTTCTTTTATATCTACAAAATTGGGAGTTATACTGAATGTGAAAGCATAAATGTAGATTGATAAATTTATAAGTATTTGTATATAAATATATTTGCTTTTGGCACCACTCAATGTGCCAATTTATGTGATTCTTTATTTTAATTTCTTTAGTTTCTAATTGGAAACTTCTAGTTGCCACAGTTTCACGATCTTTGCATATTTATTTATTTGCTATTAAAATGACTCAGCAATATTTCTGTTATTCTTACAAATATTGCTCCAGCTCCATATTTGGAATAATTTTTATTTCAATGACAGTCTCTCCATGTAGTTTTATTGGTTTGGATGTTTAAAAGTCTGAAATTAATTTTTATAAGCTGGAAGCAATCATTGAACACTGTCACTTTGGGCATTACAGTAATGCAGAAAATCGTCATTGACTCAAAGGTATTTCTATTTCTTGCAAGAACCAATTACAATACAGTGTTCTTGTTTTTTAACCAGAAAAGGGTCTCCTTTGGTTTTCATCTGAGTATTTTGTTGAGGTTTTCACCATTTATAAGCATCATGAGTTGCTGTTCAACCGCTTCCTTCTTTCCCGAAGCCAGTCTTGGCAGTTCTAATTTGCAAATGAAATTTAGGCATTTCCCCACACCCTAGAAAACAGTATCTTTTTAAGAAAATGGAAACATCCTGTCTAGAAGAATTAAGTGACTTAGTTCAGACAAGCTGTCACTTGGTTGCCTGCCCACTGTGACAGAGGCAGGTCCTGTGATGCCTTCTGTGGTCCCTGTCTTCTGGTCCCCTTGGCCAAGGTGGGACATGAGGGGTTCTCCTACCCTGCCCATCCCTCTGGGTTTCTTTGACGGAGCTCTGAGTGCAGCTGGAGTGGGTGTAGGGGATGGCACTCAGGTCTGATCTCCCCCTACTCCTTGGAATCCAAGGTCCCTGAGGCAGGCTCTGAGCATGTCCATGTCCAGCATGGTCTGTCANGCCTTCTGTGGTCCCTGTCTTCTGGTCCCCTTGGCCAAGGTGGGACATGAGGGGTTCTCCTACCCTACCCATCCCTCTGGGTTTCTTTGATGGAGCTCTGAGTGCAGCTGGAGTGGGTGGAGGGTGTAGGGGATGGCACTCAGGTCTGATCTCCCCCTACTCCTTGGAATCCAAGGTCCCTGAGGCAGGCTCTGAGCATGTCCATGTCCAGCATGGTCTGTCAGCCCTTGCACTGTACATTGGTACATTGGACTCTGCTGTATCCAAATGAGGTGATCAGGCAAAAATGCCTCACACAGCACGTGAGCTTGTGCAAATGAACAACACCAGTCCCATGAGAAGGACTGCTGGGGGGTAAAAAAGAAGTTCTATTTTTCCAGCACCAAAATCTGAACATTTTATCAAGAAAAAAATTCCCACATAAAGGCAGTTTTCTGGCAAGCTCTACTAGTCAGAAGTCTCAGCTCCCCTTCACACAGGAGTCTTGATGGAAAATTTTATAGCTAACCCTGGTGCAGAGTCTTTCAGAGGTGTTGAGCACCCACTGTGACCATTAATTTAAATAAGCCCATAATGTGGTTTACATTTAATAAAGTTGCAGCCTCTGCGTGATCCAGGTTTACTGAGTGTTGCCTTCTTTCCTGCTGGGTCTGAGTCTGCTGGTCTGGATAGTGTAAGAGTCTTGGGCTCAGAGCACGCCTTCACCCCATGTGTTCATTAGAAACATCCAAGAAAAGACTACAGACTCTGTGTTTTCACCCAGTAGAGATTCCTTTTATTAAGGGATAAGAATGCACACAAGAAAAGTGGCAAATAAGTTTGTGCTTGGAAGAACTCTTTTTTTGCTTGCCCTACTACTGACATATCAGAATTGATAATTCTGATAAAAGCAATATATTACTTTAGTACCTACACAGCACTAGAAAGATAGCATACTATTAATTCTAAAATCTTCAGAAGTAGTGGTAGAATAAAAGCACCAAGTGCTTAAGAAGAAAATAAGCAAAATGAAAACAGATCAGATACCTGGACAGTATGATTTAGCTTTCAAGTCTGCTGGCTTCAGCAGGGCAGTAATGTCAGCTGAGAAACTGAAGTTTAGCTGCACTATTTACAAGAAGTATGTGCTGCTTACAGAAAGGAAGTGTGAAAAGCAGTTTATGTCTGATTTGTTCATATTTACAGTGAGAGAGCTCAAGTAGCTGTAGTTCACAGCAAGAGTTCCTTACCTTTGGCATTCTGCATTTAAATAGACTGGTGGTGGATGCTTTTGTAACTGAGCTGATCTCATAGGCTGGCTGCTGATGTTTCCAACATTTTGTCATTCCATTCTGCTCCTAGTGAATCAAACCAGTTTATTGTTCAAGGCTCTGTACCAAGCCCTTGTCTGCAATTGAGTCTCATCTTGTTTGCTACTAAGGTGGAAAGGAAGATTTGTGGGAAAAATATTTCCAAAACCCACTGAAGGTAGCTGACCAGGGTTTTCAGTACTTCACTTTTAACTGATTAGAGAGATCCATGATCAAACCTTTTAGCTGCTGTATTTGTGTAGTGAAATGTATTAGCCATTATATCATGTAACTCCTGCATCTCAGCAAAAAAAGAATGATATTTTACATGAAAGAAGAACAAATGGACAATAAGGACATTACCCCAGCTTGATACTGGCTTACTTTGTCTCGGAAAATATTCTTGCTGTCTGTGCCTCAACATCCTTATTGTATTCTTACAATGCGTATCATGGAAAAATGTTATAGATACAGACCTTCACACTCGTTCTGCGTCATGTGGGTGGTTTCTGAACACCTTTATTTGTGCTTGTAAACTCCCTCTCTGCTATTTCTGTGCATTCCCCTGGGTTTTTCCTGCTTTCTTGTTTCAGTTTCTGTCAAAATTAATAGTGTCCAGGACAATAATAGCTATGATATTCTCTGAATTTTTAGTGCTGATAGGTTGGATTATTCAAAAATTATCACGTAATAGAAAGACATTCAGAGAAACGTTACCGAATTTTATGTTTGTTTCTCATCCAGCTTCATAGAACCTGGCTTTTCCCAGACTCTTCCTTTTGGGTCTGGGTGAAAGCTGAAGACTTCCAACATTTGTTCAAGATGTCTGGATCTCTGACAGCCCGTGTGGCAATTCCAGATGCATCCATTTGGCTGTACAGTCTTGCTCTACAGCTTGTGAGAAGGGATTCCTCTGTGCCTGAGACATGCTAAATCTATTGTGTGTGGAATAATGGCCTTCAAATGTGCAAGAAATCTGTTACTCTTGGACTTACTGCACACTTGCAGCTCTATGGGACAGTATTTCTGAAGTACTTCCTCAACTATTGGAGCGAGCATTTTTATGCTCTGCAGCACGTGCAAATCTGTTTCTTATAAAAAAGCCTAAGGATATGAATACCCTAAGAAGAATGGCAAAGATTATTTATTGTAGAATGAAAAAGTATCTTCATGATTTTTAAATAATTTTTTTTTTTTTTACAAAACCATAAAAATCTGATATTCTGTTTTGCAGTGATTTTCATTCTGCACGAAGAGCAGCGTTTTTCAGTATGGCTCTGTATTAGGAGATTTATTGTCATGATCCGCTAAGGGGCTAATTTCTGAAACACGTCACTTAATCTACATGTGAAAAACCATCCCCAAACAAATCACATTGAAATCAGGATTTCTTCAGTTTCTGGAACTATGACTTAGAGAATTTGCCGATATAAGGCTTTCAGGTGCTGTTTAATTTTGAGAATCCCATGGATTTTTGTCCTGAACTACAAACAGCAGATGCAATACATGACCCATATGCTTTTTCTTTTTTTCCTTTTATTCCTGACTTCATGTAGGACAGAAACATCAGCTGATGAAATAGCAGTGACAATTATAATGTTCCATTACATAAATTTAGAGGAGCTTAATATACACAGTATAACAGTCTTGATCAAAGGATTTGCTGTCAGGCAGAGAGTTGACTAACAGGCAAATGATTGAAAACAGCTTTTTTTCCAGCCTGGATTGGGTGATAATAATGTGAAAAGAATGGAAGCTCTAAAAGGAATGCTCTTTCACTGCCTATGTTGGAGCAAGCATGAAAGCCTGTTGTAGGGTGATAGAGGCTGTCTCTTTCTGTGACTAGACCATTGCTGGGGAAACAGAGGCAGAGAGGATCCTGGCCTGCTGAAAAGAGCTCTCACCTAAGTCAAAGCAGTGCGCAAGAGTGGCAAGGATACGTAGAAAGGCTGATACATTTAGGCTTTTTAAAGCTTGTGGATTTTTTAACCACTGTATGCCCCAAGAAAGATAGATCATTAACACAGAGCCATCACACAGCAGCAGTTCTGTAGTCTGAGAGGTTAGACCTGATCTGGAGAGAGGTTAAGGCATCTGGGCTGCATGCATCTCATTTTTCTGGAGGTCTAACACCCTTGGCCAGAAAGTATGCTGAGAGATGCCAAGGAAAGTAATGTTAATTTTCTCTCCTAAAAATGCGACACAAGATCACTGAGACAAAGAAAGTACTCCAGGGGTAATTTGACAATTGACACATCAAGGCTTAGAGGCTATATTAAAAGAACTATTAGACATGTCAATTAATTTTCCTTTGCCTCATTAATGAGCATCTGAGCTATGCATCTTCTGTTTGAAGCAGCAAGTAATCATTTTTCTAGGTTCCTTCATGCTACGACAAGTCACAGCCCTCTCGAGACACACAACGAGACAGGGCATAATAGAGTATGATTATTGTTCTTAATTTCATGAGTGACTCTAAACTTTTAAATTGAAGGGAAATTTAATATTTATTTTGAATGTTAAATGATTTCTCTGAAAAAATAAACCTATGCAATTCAATGTGTTTCAAAGCACCAGCTTTTTCCATACTTTTAATTTCAGCAGTAACTGAGTTTATCCACTAGCTCCAGTCCCAAATTCTAACCAAAGCTCCAAAATAAAAAAGGAGGAAAAAGCCCCCAACAACCCATGCCCCTAAACCAAAGCTAGAGCACACTCTTTCTTTTGCTGTGGGAACTATGAAGTTGCTGACAACCTTCATTAAATGCCACAGCCAACTTCTGACATGCTCAGCAGTGAGTCTCATGACCCACAAACAGAAAGCCAGTCTAAATCATGGAATGGTTGTATTTGTCTTTTGTGTCTAGAAACCCGCTGCTGGAATTTGCTGAGTGCTTCTAAAAATGTAGCAGAAGGTTCACTGTCAAAAAGCAGTCTTTGTAAATTTTACCTTCAAACCTTGAGCACAGCAAGCAAAAACTATTTAACAAGCAGATAAAAAAACCCATGCAACAACTAAATCACCAAAACCTTCTATCTCTCTCCTTTTTTTTTTTTTTTTGGGATGATTTGAAGTCTTTAAGCTGAAAGAATAACATCAAATATGACCTGAACCAATATGCCTTCAGGTTAAAACAGAAGCAAAATAAAAAAATAGTAAAGTGTTTCAGAAAATTGTTAACTAAAACATCCCTATCAGGATATTAGAGTTGAAAATTAAAACTTTAATGCGAATGTAAGTTCTGATGCATTGTGGATCATGTAAGTTTTAGGTTGATCCTTAAAGAAATAAAGGTTATTAAAGCTACATACTTAGCATGAAAGAGAGGCTATGAAATGCAGAGAAACTGAGAAAGCATTATTGTCTGAACTGAAGGAGAGGTTTTCAGAGTGGTCTGTATCCTGTAACCACAGCGCTCTTTCTAGTTCTAGCTTTAGTTTTAGCTAGTCTAGTTAGTTTAGTTTTTATCTAGTTAGTTTTTTAGCTAGTTTAGTGTTTTCTAGTACAGTTTTAGCTGCATTTCATCAGCCATGTTCTTTTGACATCTTTGGAAATCTCACCCTGACTGCCCCCTGATTTCTTGAGGCTTTTCCATCCATTCATTGCCACCAAACTTATGGGAATTCATAGGATGGTGAGCAGGTTCCTTTTCTGGACAAAATTAATGCATGTGGTTATTATAAAATGCTTTGCAATTTAATGAAAAACTCAAGGAAGGAAGGAAGGAAAGAAGCAATAAGGATCCTGCTACAAACATCCTATGAAGAACTGTAGGAGTGGGAAAGAGCATCAGACCCACAGTCCTGTTAGTCTGTCACACTGAGTTTTGACAAAGATAAGTTTTCCATCTGAGAAGGATATGACTATTTTGTAGGTGCTTCTATTTGGGTGACTTATCAATCACGTGGAGTCAAAGGAGCACAGTGCACTAGAAGCCAGTGAAATCCTGCATAAATTCAGACCCTCTAGGGTTGTGATTGTTTCTATTGTAGGCAGAAACTTAATAAGCATTAGAGAGGATTGGCAAACTGATTCCCCCCCAGTTCTTCCCCGAATAATCCAGCCTTTCAGCAGAGGAAACTAAAGCCTAAATTCAGAATCACGTCTGTGGAGACTCCTGAAGGTTCTTTAAGTGTCTCTTGTGTTTATTGTCTGGATGAACTTGGTTCTTCAAAAAACTGCAATATGTTTTTCAAGTATTTGGAGTTCTTGGATGAAAAATCTAAGGGTTCCAAGAAAAAGCAGAATCATATCTTTGTAAAAACTTGATATTTTCCATGTGTTTAAAAAACAATAAATCTTTCAACAAAGAGTATTATTTACAAATACACTTTCAGACAAATATACATAGGGGGGAAGAAAGCCCAAACCAAACAAACAGAGGAGTTAGTTTGCATGATAAGTTCAATACCTGCCAACTGTTGTTTATCAGGCAAAGCAAAATAACAAGTCTTTTGTTCTACCCAAATACATTATTCTTCTGTTTTGGAAGCTTTGGTCCTATGTCTCCTGAACACTGGAGTTTGTTTCTTAGCCAGGTATCTTAGGAAGGCAAAGTATATGCAGTAAGGCTGTCTGTCAGTCTTCCCTAGTAACTTCTGAACCTGCTGGCCAAGAGCGGTAGAAGGGAAGTACCCCAGCTGCTGCCTCCACAGAGAGAAATACTCAGTCCCAACCTACTAGAAAGTCATGTCCTTTGTTCCTGAAAATCCTTATTTTATGAGTGAAGTCCCAGAACTGAGTGCCTTTTAGATGTTTTCTTTTTAGAAATTTTTCATGGGGTGGATAAGTGGTGTGCTACTTCTTTATATTTGAACTGAAGGAACAAGCTTATATTGACATCTCTTAAGTGTGTGTGCGCCTTCTTTACTCTTGAGCAAATCTTCCGGTTGGGGGTGTCAAGTCCAAAATATTCTACTGCCCATTAATTAATTATTTTCTTTTATGAATGCTTCTCTTGATTGTTCTTTTCCAGTCTGATGAAACTGCAGTTACGTAGGAGCCATATCAAAGGTTCTTTGAAACTGCAAAGATCCACAGGGATGTTGATGAGATGTCCATTTTTGCAAGTCAGATTTTATTCTTAAAGGAAAGTGTCTTTTCTACATCTTAATTTTCTCTCTCTAGGTAGATAAAGATTTTCTGGTGGTGCTGATGTCTTAGGCCAGCACACTATGCTATCTCTCTCTCCTTTCTCTGTAGATGCACAAATGTAGCTTTTTTTTTTTTTTTTTTTTTTTTTTTTTTTTTTTTTTTTTTTTCTGGGATGTTTCTTTGTAGGCCTAGTGTCTTTTCAGCATCCTTCACTTATCCCTCTGCTTCTTGTTATTCTCTGATACTGTTGTTTCTCTGGTGACACTGTTTTGTGTTCTGGCACAAGCTGGACTCACTTAGTCACATCTGGGATAGGAGGTCTGAATGTGTCTGAGAGGAAATGCACCCGAAGGAAAACAGACCCAAAGTACATTTTTATCTAAAGCACACAGAAAAATCATAATGAGCTTATTACATTGCATTTTAGTTATTGAAAAACAACATTTCTAACTGGAAAAGGATGGCATCTGCCTCATTTGAGCTTGACTTGTTGGGGTTTGGAGGGTTTTTTTTATGCTTTTAGAGATGTGTATTACTGTGGTGCTGTGCAGTAATTAGCAGGAAGTTTTAGGATTTCTTAGCATCAGACAGAAAACTTTGCTTCTCATAGCAAATGTCCCCTTTGGGAAGGAAGTTTCAGATGAAGAGCATTTCACTGGATCAATAGATGACACCAACAGAAAAGGAAGCTGGCATTTGTCTTGCCATGTCTTACATGCAGCTATGGGCTATAGAGGAAAGTATGTTATCTAGAGATTGCCTCTGATAAGGGGATATCCCTCAAACTCCCAGTGCAGCTAGCAATCATGCATTGATTTTTGAGAAACAAGCTGTAGCAATTTTTAAATTTCTGCTTTATACTGTGGAACCAGAGGAATAAAGCTATGTCTTCACACTGAAGGAAAATTCATGCAATTTCTTTCCAAAGGCAGCCAGGCAGCCTATTATACCTGAACACCTTAAACACAGCTAGTATCCATTGTGTCATATAGTATAACAAGTGGGAAGGAGAGCACTGCACAAGGAATTACACAGTTTCCCTTCTTTCTTTTTCTTTCTTTCTTTTTCTTTCTCTATTTTTTCTTAAAGGCAGAAGACCTGATTTCTGTAAACAACCCCCTAAAGGTACTCCCCCACCAATAGCAGCCCACTGAAAAATGGATAACGTTCTCATTATGTATCCTCCATGTCTTGATCATAATTTCTTATCGTGGTTGACATTCTGGTCCAGTTATATCAGGTACATTCTGTGTAAGTCCTTTAGAAGACCGGGATAAAACCCTGCTGAATGCAGGATCATTTTGCCTTGGGCAGAGAGTTAGTCAAAGTGCACATAGTTCAAGGTGGATTTCTAGTCAGATTCTGCAGTACTGGGACATTCTGAAAGAAGTATTTTTGAATTGAACATAGCTCAGAAGGAATTAAATTAGTTCTTTAATGCTTGGTTTTTCTCCAGAGCCATCAACACAAATTACTTTCTAAAATAGGCAGCAAATATAATAACACAGCATTAAACTGAAAAGAAAAAGTTAATACTGTTATTACGTGATGCATTTTGTTTCACTAAATTGTATGGATAATTTCCACCATAATTTCAGTGGTGTTTACAAAGATCTTTTAAAAATATTTCAGTTTAGCATTTCCTATAACTCTTTTTCATAATGTAATTGAATTTAAGATGTCTGTACAGTATCTCAGTTTTCTGAGATAGCTGTTTAATGGTGTTTTTTCTGAGATAACTGGTAAATAGTGTTTTAAATATAATAGTGTCCTAGAGTATTCTACATATGCACATAAGTCCTTTCTTTTTAAGGCTTTTAAAGATTTAATTAAAGTGGCCTAACATAAGTTTACTTCTTTGAGAAAACATGAATTAAAGTAAAGAAGTTTTTGTAATATGTAGTGTAAAAACATCAGTCATCTGCTCAAACCTGAGATGGTTCTCTTTCATCAAACTGTGAAGAAGAGTTCTTCCAAAATTGTTGCAGGTATATTTGGAAAATGTATGCCTTGTAAATACTCTAAACATTGCAAGCCATTTTCCGTTTGTGAGATTTCTTTTTTTAATGAATTACATTTTGTTGCAGTTTTGTGAATTGCCTTGTCTGGCCATGTTTAAATCTACAGGGACTTATTTTTAACTGTATTCTAATTGGTGTTACCTGGGTCACGTCATACTTCATTCTCTTCATGGAGGCTATTCCTGAGTCAAACACTTTTGTTCATGGACACATTACTGCACAAAATAATGAAAATCAAAAAGCTCTAATTGATAAAGAGTAAAAAACCAATTTCCAATGTCAAGATTTCTCTAAATACATGTTTCATTGTTCCTACAGACTCCAGCCATTTTTTTTTTCTGCCTTGTTCTTCCTTGTAAAATTGCTATGAAAAAGAAAAGGTCATTTTTGTCAGGTCAGTACAGAAGCTTCTAGAGATCTGACTGGAATAACACAAATGGTGCTTTAGAAGTATTTTTATGTACAATCTTACACCTATAAATTAACTTTCTTTCTTTCTTTCTTTTTATCTTTACACCTACCTCTTCCTCTGGTGCATAAGTATTATAAATCTGTACAAGAACTGAATGATGCATTTGGTTTAACAACTGACATCCTAACTCCAGCACTTACATTTACATACAATTTAATTGTGGCAAGGGAAGCAATGCATGCAGGAATTCAGGTTTTGTTTCATCCTTCATCACCAGACAGAAGTCAAAGTGCTTTGACTGGTGGCTTGTCTGTGTTTGCGTAAGATGAAATTTCATCACTGTATGGCCAGACCTTCAGAAAGAAGATCTTTCTGAAATGGAGGATCACGGTGTGCTGTGTGTCTTCTGCCTGCTCTGCCCACAGCAGCCATGAGTCTGTTGATTCTCACTGAAGGAAGGTGGCTGTTTGTCTCCAGCCATACAGTACAGACCCATGTGCCTAGCGTGATGCTGCTGCTAATTAAGTACAAGATGAAAAAGATCAAAGCTGTGCCTTTCCCTCCCCCCACCTCTTTTTTCTTTGTTTTTTTTTTTTTTTTTTTTTTATTCCTCTCCCCTTGGCTTTTTCTTTTTTTTCTTTTNTTTTTTTTTTTTAATCCACTCCACATGGCTGTTTCTTATTTTGACTTTTCATCTCTCTCTGCTACAATATTTTTTGGTAACCTCACCTGTTTGCTTGGTGGAGTTTCAACTGGTGCTGG
The DNA here is from genome assembly GCA_013397295.1 of Polioptila caerulea. Taxonomy (NCBI): domain Eukaryota; kingdom Metazoa; phylum Chordata; class Aves; order Passeriformes; family Certhiidae; genus Polioptila; species Polioptila caerulea. The sequence goes on from VYXF01007701.1 coordinate 695,056, forward strand.
ATTGCCATTTTAACTTGGCAACTTCAGAGCCTTGTTTCCCAATGGCCTGCCAGCTAAATTGGTGTGTTACAGATGAATGCACAGCTCACAGATGGTGTTTGAGTGTTTAGTGGCTCTCAGAAGTAGATATGTATTTGGTCAGGAGGAAGATTGCATTTTTCCTCCAGACAGAGCAAATGTCCTTGGGGAGGTTTTCTGTGTCAAGGTAGAAAACAGTTCCACACATCAGGTACAGGGAACTCTCCTAGCTTAGGTACAAGTACTACCTACAAATACATACGTATTTCTTTTCTTCTGGATAAGGTACAATGCTCCTATTAACATATACAAGAAGTTTTAAATCTTGATTTTTCTATACGTCTATAGACGTTTTAAGTCTAACATTTCACTTTCTGTAGTTTTCCATTTCTTTTTTAACTGAGATAAGCTTTAATGTGACTCTGTAAACTTCTTCTTCGGGTCCTAAACGCCATTTTATTGCTCATGCACAAGACTGAGCATTCACCATTACTTACTGGGTGAACAGCTTTACAGATAGTGCTGGGGTTTTTTGAGATCTATACCTCCTCTGACATCTTACATCCTCCCCTGTGTGGTTTGTACCTTTTTCTCATTCATTCATTGTCATCTTATTTACTTAAAGCAGTCAGAGGGCAATAAGTAGGGGAGGAGTTACATGCTTTCTTTTGCTTCTTGACTGGCCTAGTCATGTCATGGGGATGAATAACAGAGGCTGTCTACTGCCTTTTGTTCCTTTCTAGAATGAAATAAAAACCAGAGCTGCTTAAAAGTTCTGAAAGCTGCACTCGAGTTTCCTCACTTCATGTTTGTACCCATCCAGAGCTGGAAGCAGCCAGACTGGAATATTTTAACAAAGTCTGTTCTTGTAAGATTTCCAGACTGTTTTGCCAAGCCACTAAGCTCTTGAAAATGCAGTTGAGCATGAAATAGACAAAGTTTTAGTTGCTTACCTAAACTGCAGCCATGATGATAATAATTTTATTTTTTGTCATTTTTGCTTTGTCATTGTCAGATGCTGCTCAAAGCTGAAATGTGCAAAGCTTTGCCAGCTCTCTAAAAGGAGCCACACACTGTCCTCCAGCACTATTGTCACTCTGCTTAAATTTTGTGATTCTTTCTTCCTCCAATGCTTTCTTCCCCAGCTGGGTAAGAAATCTCTTCTTGTGAATGTCTCAGTTAATTCCCTTAGGAAATTCTTAGTTAGCTAAAGTCAAGAGATGGGCTCCTCTGCCAGCCTAACAGTGTTGGGTAAAGGGACTGCTGAGGACATGAATCTGCTGCTTTGCCAATTTTCTGTTGTCGTAAAATCTTTTATAGTGAAAGCTGACTGTCCACCATCTTCAGGCTAGCACAGTTATATCCAGAGGAATATGAAGCTGTCAGCCCTTTCTTCCCATCCTCTCTAGTGAATATATCTTGGCCCACTGACCCAGAGTGTCCCCCTGCCCAGTGTAGAAGAGCATAGGGGTTCCCCCAAGGCTACAGTGGAGCCAGCATATAACCCCATGAGTGTGTTGTGGGAGGAGTTCATCTGCTGTGTTTGTTCTGGCTCTTGGTTGTGCAGGTAATGCAAACACACCTAAGCTGTGGCTGATCCAGAGTTTTCTGCTTGCTGGCCATCTCCCATGAGCTGGCACATCCTGGACCTTGGAAGGAGAGCAGCCACCATCAATCTCCTCATCCCCAGCTTGGTGGGGCAGAATGGGTGTTTACAGGCGCAGTCATGTATCCGTGCCATATTCTTTGCAATAAATGAAAACAATTATTGCAGTTATTGGATTACTCTTTTTTCCTGTTTTGCACAAATGTTTAATTCCTAAAAACCCTGCTTTTGGCTTCTGGATTTTGCTTCTGGCAGTTTCTTTTTGCCACCACAGCTGCACCTGAAAAATAAATGCGCCATGATTTCCAGCATTTCTTCTGTATCATTACTTTGGGATTTTCAGTAAGCAGTAGGTCAAATTCTCCTATGAGCACTTGTATTTTGAGGAACTACCTGATGTCCCCTCAGGTCTTTTGTCACCTCTCTTCCAGCAGATCGCCCCTGGGTAGCCCTTGTAAGTGTTTGTGATACCTGCTTTCTTGGTTGCTGGCAAACTGAAGAATATGAAGCATAGGTGTGTCATGGAAAGAGCGAGGAAAAAACAGTGCCTCCATCCTTGGGAAATGCTCTCCCTGGTAATATTCACTTTGCATACAAATAAACAAAAAAGTAATATTTTATTAGGAATCCAGTGGATAGAATAATGGACTGTAACTCAGCAGAGCTCGGTTCGCAGCTCTGCCATTGGCTTATTGGGCAAAGTCATTTGTGTCATCACCATACAGCCTGGGATGAAGACAATTTCTTTGTAATGCAGTACGAGCCTTGAAAAGGAAAAATATTATGCAGAGGGAATAATAATAATAAAATCCTTCTAACAATAATAAAATTATGTTTTTTATGTATATGTTTATGTTGTACACAGTGGAACGATTGATATTCTCTTCTGCCTCCTGCTTCATCAGCGGTGAAGTATTATTTGTATTAGTGTATTAATTTTAGATATGCCTTCAGATAGAGGTGTGATTTTACCCTGGAAGTGATAACATTTCATTGTAGTAACCCTTGGCATAATTTCCTGCATCTTCATTTCTATTGATAAGCCATAAAGGACTTAGCACTAAGTTTAAATACCTACCATTTAGGGTGGTGGTGGGGAGACATCTTTTTTATTTGAACTGGGTAAACATGTTGCACTGACTCTTGGACTGTGAGGACTGTATGATTCCTTGAAGGTAATTTGCATAAACTAATTCACATCTGCATTTGCTCTCTAAATTTTCTCTGTCTGTATGGATGACAAAGAAACGTTTATTTTGCCCTATTTTACGCAATGTAAATAATAGATACATTCAGGATAGATCCTGAATACCTCCACTGGTGAGCACCAGTATAGCTCTGGAGTAAGGAGGGTTTCATCAGCTGAGGATCTACCCCGCCATCAGTTCTAAATGCCAGCCTTGCAGTGCATTATACAAATGTTCACCGTAGTTTGTCAGCAACAAAGCTGTCACCCAACAGCACACACTGCCTTCTATCAGCCATTACTTTTCTGTCATCATCATCAAGTGCAGCTTAAGAGAATCTGTGCATCGTTTCTTTCCTTCTGAACAATTTCCATAGAAATAATTGACCTGCTTTTATGGTAATTCGGTCTCTGCTGTTTGTTACTGCAGCATTTCCCAAGGAAAAATGCAAAGCTAATGCCCTAGAACAAAAACATTCAGCCAGATTACTTACCAGTAATCCAAGGAATCATGGATAAATCCATTGCTCAAGTGGCTTCTCATTTGGAACTTTATACAGTTTTCACCCAAGGGTTAAGGTTTGGGTTTTTTTGTGGATGGAGGGGTTATTTTGTTTTTGAAAGGTAATACTCATGCTCTCTGCCCTACAGCAACTTTATATAAATCTCTTCTGAAAACTGTATCTGCCAGCACTGTCACTCCACTCCCAAGCTTTTACTACTAACACCAGCTAAAAATATTTAAAGGGACTGTTTCCACTTGTTTGGTTCATTTCATTTTGTGTTTCTGCCTCTTCCTTTCTTCGTTTTTCCAAAAAGTTAAAAAGAGAGGTCATGTAAGCCTAGTGTTTTGAAGTGGCAACCAGTAAACAGCCTTACAGCTTGATTAATGAGTACTCAGGAACAGTTTCCTGAAACTCACACGTAAGTTGGGGCCAACTGAATTTGTTTTAAAGTAAATTAAGATATTCCAGCTATGGGCTGGGTCTTTCACTGAGTCGCTGTGCAGGCTACATTTTCCACCATTTTCTACCACTGGCTGATGGTGCTAGTGTCAAGGTGTTACACAGTCACAGGGTAGTATAACCTAGCACAGAAGTGACATTCAGAACCTGGACTTCAACAAGTTCATCTATAAAGTGCTTAATTTCCTTTTAAGAGTGGGAAACTGTGATCAAGGCATTTGATGAAAATAACGAAATCTTAAAAAGGGTAATTGCTGTTACAAAAATAAAAACAATTGCTGTTTTATTCTACCCAATGGACATATTTTTCTTGATTTCTTTGACTTCTAACAAGCTTGGGTTTCTGTAGAGTTGTCTGCTCTGGGTGGTATTGCTTTCTTCACAGGAAAGGTGCAGCTAAGGAAAGACATCATAGATTCTGCTCTGTGGGTTTAAGCAGGGTCATTCTGTGGAAGTTGTGGGGTCTGATAAGTGAGTACATTCTGAGTTTCTCTACTTTCTTTTATAAGTTTGTTGAGCAGGTGGATTCCCATGGCTGACAGAGCCAGCATATCAGCAGGGATTAGACAGCTCACAGGGGAAGACATCATCTCTCTTTTGACCTCTTGAAAGTGAGAATAGTCTATGGAGCAATGGAGTGGTGGAAGCACGTATTGAATATTTTCATTGCTGCCTAAACCTTAGGGAAGTTCCATAGCCACACTTTGTATGGTGTGCTCACACTGCGTACAGGAGCAGCTTCCACACAGTGAGTGACAGAGCTGGAGCAAGAGTGGGAAAGTACTGATTGCACTGTAAGGTCCTGCTGCAGTCAGCAAGGGATTGATTTAGTCACCTTCCCAACACACTGTTTTGGTCACCAAGGTTTTTCATTATTTCTGGTGTTCCAGGACTGCTGTGAATGAAAGAGGATTGAGTATTTTCAGTGCTCTGAGCTGTGTGCTCTCCTCTGCTTGTGAGTTGGGTTGGAGGAAGGATTTGTGTTCTTGAAACGTTTTACAGGTAGTCGGTTTAATATTTCACTTTGGTGTTGCTTATTTGGAGGTAGCTTCAATTAGTAAATTGAGACTAAATGACCTGGTAGTAGATGATTCTTGCATAAAATGAAGAGTCAAGCTAAATCCAGAAATTTTTTTTTAAATATACATGATTTTTTGTGCTCTTGGCACAGAGATGAAGATTGGCAGCGATCCCTGTAGGATGTGGATTTCTGACATGGGTGAGGCTAGGTGGGACATCTGTGTAATTCTGCATGTTTGATGAAGGATGAGATGAGTATTATGAACTAAGACAGCATTATTTTTTCTTTTTGTTTTTTTTCCTTTTTGCATAAATAAACTATTTGGTCTAACTGAAATACAGTGTGGTTAATCCTGCCTTATTAACTTTTCTCAAAGAGTGAATGCTTTAAGAGTAAATTTTGATGGAAGCTATTAAGGATGACAAAAATTTCTTTATATGAAAGAAGTGTAGTGCAATCTAGCTGCAGAGTTCAGAACATTTAGAATTCCATGGTTATTGTAGTATAATACCACAGTCAATTATATTTCTTATTTTACATTTTTCTCTGTCTCTTTCTCACACAAGCCTAGACTATGAATTCATAATGTTACTGAAATGTGTTGTGATGTTCCTGTAGGCTGCTGTGGGAAAATAATTACAACATGAGGAAGGTCGTTCATGATGTGGCCCTGTCTTTAAAGTAGGACTTTAAACTGATTAGGACATAAACAAAATGGACTGCAATAACTTGAAAAAACCTCCTAAACCCCTGACAGATCAACCTACAGCCACTGCAAGAATCAGTTTTCTCAGCCCAACAGATCTTTCTATGAGAAGTTTTAGTTATTTGTACTTGAGGCCTTTAGTGACCCCAAACCTATTTTTTGGTGCTGTGCCCTGGACAACTTTTTGTCTTCTCCTTCTCCAACCATGTAACTAAAGGCTGAACCTTCTTATGAACAAAGGGGCTGGCTGACAGTGTGCCATCTCCTCCACAAGCATCCTGCTCAGCACTGGGGATCAGGAGTAACATGATGCCAAGGCTGGTCTCAAAGTTCAGCCTTATGGCTGGCAAGTTTGGGGGGTTTGTTTTTCCTTCTCATTCAAACCTAGACTAAATGCAGAAACCTTTTAAATTTCTTCTCTATTGCTCTTCACAATTCTCTCTTTGTGACTAATGGAGAATGAAATGTACTCAGCTACTTAAGAAATACATGTAGACAGGAAAGGTCTTTAAAAGAGTGCAAAACACAGTGCAAGTATGTCTGTCGCTTCTTCTTCAGTCACATGCTACACTTTAAAAAGCCAGCATGTTTTCTTCCACAAAAAGACCTTTATACTTCTGAACTTTCAGAAGCCTTAATCAATATAAATAACAGTTTGAGCATGATGACATCATATTCAGTCCCAGAATTGTGCATCTCAGCTGCTTAGTCATTTAAATCAGTGGACATAAGCATAGTAGTTAGGAGTTTCAAAAGGTCAAAGAAGCTACTGTCTTTTCAGCTTTGAATCAGCTGAGAGACTCCAGTTTCTGGGAAACATAATGCCAAGGCTGCATCTCGGCATCTCATTTCCTCCCTCCACCTCTTTTGAAGCACTACAGTAATTAGCTTAAAGGGAAAATGACACCACACTCAGTAGCAGAATCCTTTACAGTGCAAGTTCCTTTCTATTTTCTCTTTTACTTGAGACTAAAGAGGAGTTTTAGCCTACATTGTGTCCTGAAATAGTTGACTAAAGGGCTCTTACCCAAATGCCAAAAAGCTGTTTGCAGGTTTTCAGTAAAATGAATACTTTTCAGTACAAATACGACAAGTTCTTTTGCCATTTTCTCAGAAGGAGAATAAGTGATAAAGTGTTCCTCAGAGAACAATTTGTGAGAAAAATTAAAATAAAAATGAAAGAAAAAGGCTTTTAAAAACTTAGTTTTAAATATGATTTGTTGTCCTTATAAAAGTGGCAGCATGGTTTCTGGGAGGAAGCCACCTCTTACCTAGACCACCATGGATTTTTTTTTCTTTTTTTAGTGCCAGATGCATTGTATAATCAAAAGTTGTGAGCAGAACCTGCTACATTATCTGTAGAGCAAGACTCTGCAGTCTTTCAGCAACTGCTGTCTCTTGGTTTTACGAATGACTCTTTGTTTTGTCTCCATGTGTTCTAGCTGCCGCTCTGCTGCTGGGGTGACACTGTCCAGGCGGGTTGTCGAGCGTTTCCATTTCGTGGTGTACTCAGCCTTTTCGGAGCTGGCAGCCACCCACTGGCGCTCCAGGGACTCCTGGCTGCTTGCACTGCTGGTAGTTTTGCTTTGGTTCCTGAGACTTTACCTGCACTATTTGAGCCAGTGGTTCTTCCTTCGGACCATCTCAGTTCCTGTTGCAAAGTAAGTCCTGCTACCCTCTTTTCTCTGAAAGGATATCTCTCAAAATAGTTTGATTCAAGCAGGTCCTTTGCACTATGAAGAGAATTGATGGCTAAGACTCATGCTGAAAGCTCAACATGCAAGCTATGATAGGAGCCTGCAGAAACTAAGAGAACAAGGGCTGCATCCAGAGTCCAGTGACCTGATATGCAGATGTGCATATCAGATGAAGATGTTAGTAATGTAAACTTTAAACCCAGAACATGACACGTCCATTTGTGTATCTTGTGTCACGCCTGCCTCTCTCCCATCTGAGATACTCAGCAGGTTATGTATCTTCCAGAAGAGTAATTTATCACTTTGGATACAGTATTTCAAAATGCCTAAGGAGTGCACAAAACTGAAGAAGCATTTAAATCATATTTCATGCTACCAAAGTGATCTATGAGTGAAATACTTATAAGAATTTAACTTTGATATATCAGTTTTACTGTGAGTACTGCATTGAGTTGACATTTTTTAACTGTATAATACATTGAATTTAGCTCAGGAATTAGAGCTCTCTGGAGTGTTGCAGGAAAATCATTGCTTGTCATTTTTCTGGCATGAAAAAACCCAAAGATGGAGTACAAGTCCACTAGGTGATATATACCTGACTCTATTCGTGTTTCTGTGTGGTAGAGAAGGGTTTTACAGAGCAAAATTGTTCCATCATGCTTAGGGAAGGAAATATTTTTCCAATAGAAACCATTTTTTTCCTTCTTTCATTTACCTTAAAGCATCACACGAACCTGAATCAGTCAGTATGAGTAATATGCAACTCTCTGACCTATGTCTGGTGTGGTATTGGTATTGATTATTGGCTGAAATTTGAACAAGGTGTCTGAGCAGACTCTGGACAGTGCTGGGTATTGTTAAGGTAGTCTTCTAGATCTTAATGCAAAGCCAGCCATCTCTCACTTCTGGCCTTGCACTGCCCCTGTCAACTTAGCCAGCTGGCTCTAAAACTTCTGGGAGGCCAAGCATCAAGAGTCTGTGAAAAAAAAGGAAACTCAACAGAAGGAAGCAATGCATGAGAGAGTGGTGGTCATGTTCAAAGCCACTAGTCACAGCTGTCCCAGGCAGTCAGCTAGATAAAGGATAATGGTCTCAAGCCAAAATGCCCTGGATCAGCATCCCAGTCTGTAACTGTGCCTGAACAATGAGACTGAGCTGAGCCCTCTCTAGTCCTGCCAAATGTAGTGGCAGCACTCAGAAGGAGGGAACAGAGTGAGGAACAAACCACTTCACCTTTAGTTAGGAGCAGAATTTAAACCATTTCAATAGGATTGAAACTTTTGCTTCAAATTTCATCATCTGTGTGTTGCTCACAATGCCATGCTGTTCCTGTCTCTTACAGTGCCAGCCAGCTTGCTCATGGTATGAGCTTTGCAAATCCCACCATCTCATGGGAGCAAGAGGGACATTTCCAGTCACTTAAGGCTTGCTAACAGCTATGTCTTCCATAGCACATCTTCTGCTTTGTGCAGTGCCCAAAGGTGCTGCTGTGCAGAGGTGGGTGAGCTCCTGGGGCCTGTGCTTATGTTGGCACACCTGGGAGGTAATACCTTCCTATAGCCTTTCCTGAACAATCCCTAGAGCCTGGATGTACACCCAGTGAACTGAGAGTCAGAGGTGATCCAAGGATGCAGAGACAGGAGGTGAAGGAAGAGGAGAAGGTTTTTTTTAATTCTGTTTAGCTTTATACACTTTTTGGTCAGAGTGTTGTGACCCAGATAGGGATGTAACTTTACAAAGCAACATGCATGATTCTGCCTTCTTTTGATGGCTTGCTCAGGAGCACAGAAAAATGCTCTCCTTTTGCTTGTTTACAGATTCCAGCTCTTCCCTCACACTGTGGAACTGTGCTACCAGAACTCCTTGCTGCACACCAGTGAAGAGGTGGCCATGGTTGTGGTGGGACCCCTAACCTTGAACGCAGGGCTGCTTCTCATGGTCCTGATCAGATGGGTCTGTCAGCAGCTGTTTGACTCATTCCCTTCCTTCTTGTCAAAGTTTATCATAGCTATGGGACTATGGACAGTGCTAGACCCCTTGGCAGTGTTTGTAGTGGATTCATTCCTGGGGGTGAGTCACTTAAAATAACTTGGACATGAGAACTTGACGTAGAAGTTTGTTTTATTCAGTGAATCACTGAAAGATATGAAATTCCACCCCTGGCAATAGAACATGAAAGTTAAAAAGAAATTAAATAATAATGTAATACATTACCTTTTTATTAACAAAATTCCCATCTAATGGAGTCACTGTGTTTCTGAATAAAATTAAGATCACTGTACAAGCCATATTTGGAGATAAGAAAGTAAATCTACTGCTGGAGTGATTGTATCTGCTTTGAAAAGAATTACTGCAATTTTGGATGTTAATGGGGATGGTTTAATGAGCAATCCTGATTATTAACGCTTCAGATTTTTCTAAGCATCGAAACAGACAAAATTGGAAAAACAGAGGTTATCATGCACTTCTCTGACATGCAAGGTAGTTAATATAATTTACTGGCACACCTAAAAAGACTTGTGAGATAGAAAGACAGATATCTTTGAGGAGAGAGTTTCATCACATGTGAAAACAGGAGAGCAAAGTTCCCAACTCTCTTTATGCCCTTGTTCGGGCTGTGTGGCCCAACTGTACTTGGATGGCTGCAGACTTTTATTACATCTGAGATAATGTCCAGTATCCCAGAGCACACATTTCAAACTTGGGTCTCACTGTGTATGTGACATAGGCTCCTTTCAATGGTTGCAGAATGCTGAGAGCTTTTCTGGGGTTGTTGTATTGCTCCTCTTCTGCCCTTGTTGGTCTTTCAAAGTCATCTGTGTTTCTGTTGCTCACTCCAGATCAAGCACAGGTCTTGTTGTGGATCAGATCTTTTCATTCTTCATTATCTAACCTGTGCTCTCCAGGTGATATTTCACTCTTTACACATTGTTTTCCATTTCAGTAAAATTCAGCTCTTCAAGAAATTTAGTTGGAGCTCACTTGAGAGGTAATTGCAATACTTTAAGCATATGGCAACCCTCTTTAGTTTTCACTTGGGTAGCTTGCATTTATTTATATATTTTTTAATTTAATGGTGTAAAATATGCGCAGAATTGAGTTTTAATTGTAATTATTTGGATTAAGATGATTTTTTTTTCCTAAGAGGAAAAGGTGCCTTTCCTCAATAACCAGGGTAGTAATATTGAAATGTTTCAATGGATTTTTTCTCCCTTCTAATACTGGTGTATTCCTAAAAACTGGAAGAGAGGATGAGGTCTGCCTTATTATTTCCACACTTGCATTGAGAAAATTGTTGCCATTGGCTTCAGTGGAACTGTGCTCAGTTCTACACAGACTGGATTATTTATCAATTTCAAATAGCACTTGGTCAGGGGGAAACATGAGATACAAGTAAAATAGTTTTTCATTAAAGTGTTAAAAATGTACACAGTTCTCTGTACTTCATATTGAAAATTTGGCAGTCTTACTCCCCAAGATTATCTTTGGTAGAAACTCATTTGTTCAAATATTACACAATATACTGTATGTATCCTTTCCAAAATGAAACTATATCTCTTACATGTGTTTTCATTATTGCATTTGTAATCTTTTTTTCTCTTGGCATTTTTTCAGCAGCTATTTCAGATTTGCTTGGCAATCTATTTTAGATCAAGCCTTTTTAAAATATTGTGTTGTGGTAATATGAGTTATTTTAGTGCTAGAATGTATTTTAGTATTCAAAATGGCCTTAATACTTATGAAAGATGACAGATGGCCCTGGAGACAAAGGTTTCTGTGTTTACTAACTAATGTTTTTTATTGTTAAGGAAAGGCTAGAGAGCAGTTGCATATTTAGGGGGGTTTCAAGTCATAGTCCAAAATGCTGTGTCAAATGTGTCATTTCAGATTTGATTTACTGTCAGCTTGTAGAAGGATGTTCCAGGGATTAGAAACTTCCCTATGCAGTTCAAGTTCCAGTTCTGTCAGAGCTTTCCTGGGACCTCACTCACTTTTTTTGTCTGTGGCTTCCAAAATGCAGAAAATAATAACACCTCTTTGGCCACAAGGATGCGTGTCCTTAGGTAAAACAGGAGACACTGCAAAAGGCTCACATGACCACCACATGTGGTGGTGTGGTAAGTTCCTGAGAGAGATGTTGACAAATTTTATTTGAGCTATTTAAAATGAAGACACCTTTCTTGGACCATGTATTTGAGGACCACAGAAGGTACACAGATTGACAGAGTACCTTTGTTAGGAGAAAAGTATGGAAAAGTAAAGTTCTCCCACACCACTTTTGCTTTGCCAGAGAGAATTGCTTGTATAAGAGAGAAATTTATTCTTATTTGCCATTCAGACTTTTGACTCTCTGGAGGAATGCCAGGACGTGACTGCTGTACAGAGGATTTTCCTTGGTAGACAGTTGATTAAGTAAGGAAGCAGTGGCAGTAGCAAATCTTTTTTTTC
>VYXF01007701.1:706763-744740 GCA_013397295.1 Polioptila caerulea
CCAATTTTTTTTTTACCTTTTTTTTTTTTTTTTCCCAAGAAGAGAAGATGAGACCAGGAGATAGAAGAAACCAGAGTATTTAATTCTTTTTTATTAAGTATGGATAGATCTGAATTACTGACTTGTCTTTATATGTCATTACCAGTCTCCTGAGATCTTCATTTTCCATGACAGAAACTTAGCAGCGTTGCAAAGGGTGAAGAGAGAACAAAAATATCCTCAAGAATCACAGTCCTTCTATAGGGACTATAGATAGCTATATATAGCTGGACTTGTAGTCATTCCTTTACTATGCACATCATTGCCAAGGTAACCAGAAATGTGCAGAAAGTTTTAACGTGTTCTAAGGGTTAATCTAGGCAAGTTGCTCAGAAAGGTGCAGGTTTCTTGAAGCCTAAAGGTTACAGATCCTCTTTGAATGATGGACACTGGATGCTTTGGTGGTGCAGTTTCACATCCTTGCAAAATGTGTCAACACCATCTAATATGGATATGGCTGTCACCGTGTGACTTTAAAAAGGCAAAAGTGGAGACAGGAATTTATTTAAGTTCTGAGCAGTAGAAGACCCGTGATATGTAGTTAAATTCTTCTAAATTGATCCAGCAGAGGGCAATAATATGTCAATACAGTAGCTAGTTCTTAAGAACTAGATATGAGGAAAAAAAAGATAAAGAAGGAAAATAATAGATTTTTGGAAAATAAATGATTCAATATTATGCCTACTTGGTCATTGCATAAAGGCAAATTTCAGCCTTCTTCCCCTGCCACTTGTCCTGAAATACACTAAGAAATCTCACTTCAAGTATTTTCACTGTGACGTAAGTTTTGTTCAAGAAGCCACCTCTATATGGTAGATTTTAATTGTACTAAAATAAGCTGGAAAATACTTTCTTTCACATCTTGTGCTTAATTTCTAATTCTGTCTAGCAGACTCCTAAGTTTCAGACTGTGTGTCCTACAAATTACATTTAAATCCTTACTATACAGACATTCATGTTCTTTTGTCTCTATAGTCTAATCAGGTGTGACATTTTCTTACGTTGATTTTTTTTCTCCATGACAGCGATTTGGGAACAGTGTAGAGAAACCCATTGCTGATGCTGCAAAACTCTCCTGGGTGTTTCTAAGAGCAGGGGAGTCAGGAGTTCCTGGTGCCTTAATCACAGTGATGCTTTATAGCATCCTGTTCATGATCTCATCAACAGTGTTGTACCTGTATTTTTTAAGGTATGTCTCTTAATCTCATTATTCCCTTAGGAGCTTAGGCTCGTGCTTCTTCTCCTGTTAGATAAAATAAGGTGACATCAGAAAAGATGTATCAGTGTCACACACCCAGAGCCCAGAACAGCAGATAATCAAGGAGGGGTTTGCTCCTGCTGAACTTGTAACGCACTGGGATTGCTGGGCACAGCAAGTCAGAGACAGTCACTCAATTTCTCAATAGGAGCACAATGGATATCATGATTTTTCACAGATTCTAGAAGCCTCTGTTTCTTTGGCTTCAGGCAATTGTGCCTATGAAAGGGCTTAAGCTGTAAAGCATGTGTACGTTTCATTTAGGTACTTTGGAAGATGCTGCTTTTAGCCTTACAAAAAGGAGTTTTGTGAGAAATAGGAAAAATTTCGGAAAGCAACATATGATATGAAGTGCAAAATCTCTGAATCTGCAGTGGCTTCCAGAGCCTTACAGCCTTTTGATGATACAGGATTTTTGAATTGTTGTGACTGAGTCATCACGACAAGATTTAATCCAAATATTGTTTCTGTGACATTAGCCCATTTTCTAAACTCAGTTCCTCATGAAATTTGACCAACTACCTTTCTTGCTAGGTTTCTAGCAGACACTGTTAAGCTGTGCAGTCAATAGGGGCAGGTGTGGGACACTGAAAATTATTTAGCTAGATTGAAATTAAAAGTTTGTTTGTTTTTTTTTTCTAAATGAGTTGTTTATAATGCAGTAGGAATTTTGTGCTGGCCCTCAATTTGCCCAGTGATGAATATTGGCAAGCACCAATAAAAAGCCACATGCAAAGGCAAGATGCAGGCAGGCATAAGAACAGAAAAGCTCAGCATACGCCCTCCACCTGACTGTATCCTCCCTCAGTCCCCCTTCCACAAACTCTGTTGCAGCAGGCAGAAAAAGATAAATGGCAATCTAAATTTCTGCAAAGTATTTCAGAGCTCCTACATTCCTGGGAGCTGTACACAACTCCAATGTACTGGTAGTCTAGTTAATTAGTTTTTGAGACGTTAATGCCTTCTTAATCATTGACTTAATAGTTTTGAATAGCTTCATAAGTTTTAGCTGCTGTCGTTTATTACTCAGGAAAATTAATTTAAATTAAAACATTTGTAAGGCAGGTTTTTATGAGAATATTACCAACATCTTCATTGTCTGGGGAACAGGTGCAAGATCATCAAAGGTATCTTTCCTTCTGGATCAATTTTCCCGTAATGCTTTCCAATAAAGGGGTGGGGGAATAATGTTACTAGGGGGGGAAAAAGTTGTCTTAGCACAACACATTTTAAAAATGATTCATAGCAAAATACAAAAGCAAAGGGAAGATAACAAAATCTGTTACAGTGCATAAGGTCTTTGAAGTTCTTTACTTGGTAACAAAAGGAAACATTTTGAATACTGGAATCTGTGCAGACTATAGTTATATAATGAGCTTCTGCAATTGCATCAACTTTCTTTTCCTTGAACATCTACAGCCAACACCATGGGAAACTTGGACCTAGGTAGGACTCTTGAGCAGCACACTGCCAACCCAATAATGATAGAATTAAAACCTTTTAAAATGTTTTAAAGGACAACATCTCTGCATTTCATAACACTTTTTCCTCAATATTGTCATGACAGCATTTGTTTTCAAGAGAGATTACCAAGGCAGTAGCATCTCTTTGTGTGAATATTTCTCAGATGCCGTGTCCCAAATATATTCATATAGAATGTTGCTCAGCACTAAGCATATATTTTTAAATAAGCATCCACCACATTTTTCTCTTGTAAGGTAAACCAGTATAAATATTGAGGGATACCTTCTGTGTCTTAAAACTCCAATCCACAGGGGAGACTTTGACTGTTGGATGGAAGAGGTGGTGCTGTTTGTTGGAATTACTCAGGAGTCTGCCATTAAACTGAAGTGTTTGAGGGTGTGCAAAAGAAGGGGTAATAACACTGTACCCACAAGACCACCAAAGCAAGCAGGGGAAGTGTCTGTTTCTGCCACAGCTGGAAAGATTCTTGGCAGTGCTGGTGAACAGCCAGGAAGCTAATGAAATAATGGGCAGGTGTTAAGTAGCAGTAGGTATCTACTTGTATCTCTATAAACCAAAATACCTCAATAAATCTGGTTCCCCTTGTGTGTCTTGGGAGTCTGTAGTACAACTATCATGGAGAGATATTCTAATTACATTCTGGAACAAAGAAGTGGCACTGGTTGCAATTCCTTCCTTTTAATTCCACTAGACATTAGAAACAGACAGGAGTTTGTTGGTGAAATGTTTTCTACACTGTGAGAAAATGCAGACCAGTCTTAATGAAAAGTGTCTGGTGGAAAGCATCTGAGTTTCCTGGTATTGAAACATTTTTCAGGGAAAAGCTTCAAAAATGTACATTTTTCAGTGTTAAGAGCAAAACTGGTTTCATATTTTCAATGGTGGTTTTCCAAAAAAGGATGAGAAAGGCTAAAACTAAGATGTAATTAATTGTTTTAAGCCACTAAAACTACCCTTTAATTTTTGGTTTTGGTGTAATTCTTTGAAAAGCCCATTTTTTAATCAGACTCTGGTAGGAAATAATTTTAATGTTTTCTATTCTTTCTGATAGGTAGATAAATGAACTTGTAGAGTGTTATGAGTATGGTTCTCATATGTCTAGAAAACGTAATCTGTGTTTTGTTCTTTTTATTGTATTAGCAATAAAAATAACTGCTCTCATACTTATAATGAGGTATGTTAAGGCATAAGAAGTGTTTTATTAGTTTTCATGCCAAAGAAAAGAAATCAAAGCAGGTAACAGGAGCAGGCTATACTTCTGGACAAAAGGAACAAAGCTGAAAGACAGGCTTCATGGTTCTTAATTAATTCAAAGTTAATTATATTGTTTATAACCATGTGCTTAAAATCTTCATATAGAAAATGTTTATGGCAGCAAATAGACAGTAATTTAACTGCATTAAATTTTACTTAATTTGAAATAAGAATGTTGCATTAAGTGAGCTTAAATAAATGGCAAGGTCTTTCTCTTGTTTAGCAAGACAAGTGGCAAGCCTTTTAAATTGCTGACCTGGAATGTCAAACACAAGCATCATGGAATAATATTGCTTCATCATGAACAGAACGTCAGAAAGACCACCAGCTTAATTGCTAATTTTTCAACCAAGCACTAGATAATTCTAAATTATGAGTCAATTCTTGCAAAAATATATCTATTGTTCCAAAAGAACATCTGACGTAGATCCAGAGATTAAAAGAAAAATTTTTTCTTTAAAGATATTATGGAGTTTGGTAAGTTACTGCATAAAGGGTGCTAGTTATTTATAAAAAATAATCTCTTCTGTAGTGTGTTTTAAGCTACTTTAGTATCTACTCTGCTTTAGCTCTGGTTTGTCTTTCACACTTAAGAGCATTTTCTATTATTTCTTCATAGCCAGTTTTTGTTTATATTCCCAGACTACCTACATCCTGATTAGATGATCTTCCACCTTCTCTCTCCTTTGATTAGAGAATCCCAAAATGACATCTTGAAAACTACAGCAAATTTAGGGCTGCAGCTTCCAAAAGGACTGTTTCAAAAAAGAAGGGTGGAGAAAAAAGTACAGAAAAACCTTTGCAGCAAAGCCTGAGATATAAATTCCTAATCTGATGTTGAGTCAGACTGCCAGATTTTGGGATCAGAATAGCTGCTTCACCTCAGAAACTCTTGGATGTGGTGCCTGACCCTAAGTCACACATTCCCCTTTGAAGAGAGAGATAAGGCTCTTCCCGAGACCAAGTTGAAAAATTGTCTGTTGGTGCATCTCCTTATTTCTGTTTCACACTGAATCTCAGCTGTGGGCAAAATTGTACTAAGCAGCTTATTGAGTGTGCTGCTCTGCGCTTTCTGTGAGCACTGTGAGGTGGGATGTAGAGCTGATGGAAATGTGAGCTTCATTCTGGTTTAGCTGAACAGCCTTCTGCCCCTGCCAGGCACACAAGTTGTTCACCATATGGGCCAATACAGGACCCAAGGACAAGGACCAGCCTCAAGAACTGTCACTGCTGCTGCTGCTGTACATGAGAAGGGTGAGGGTTCAGAGGGTCTAAGGAGTTACCCCTGTGCTTCATCTCCCACCTGCCAAGAAATTAAGGACCTAAACAGCCCCACAGAAATGCAAGCAGTTTGTCAGTGTCAGTGCCACAGCAATCCATGATTACCGAGCCAGTCTCTGGGAAGGATGAAAATATTGAAATTGGCACCAAGAGACAGCTGATTTGGAGTAAAGTATTGTCTTGGGAAAGGGTACAAAAGAAAAGACTTCAGTTCGATATCCAAAACTCAGATACCAGGTTTTCTGATTTCTATTTTCTCAACCCTTGCTTTTGGAATAAAAGTAGAATGAGAAAGAGGATTAATTGAAGAGGATCCATTTGACTCAAACAGAAATGTTTTGATGTTTTCAAGTTCATTTTAGGCTAAAAATGTGACACCAGGGTTTTCCAAAAGCCCAACAATAAGTCTTGGTTTCACCTACATCAAGAAATGCCACACAGCAAGCCTTTCTTGTGGTAGAAAATTTTACTGCGTAGTGCTTAGTCAATTCCTTACCACAGCACAGAAATGTCATAGAAAAACAAAGCCAACAAACGAAATGAACTTTTCTAACATCAAGAGAAGTTTAGATTGTATAGGCTTCAGTTGTTCCCTTCTATATGATGTGGTTTGCCCATTATTGAACCCTGCCACAGCAGGACTTCCATTCATGTCTAACCGTGCTACTGGAACTCGTTACCCGGCCCAGTGCTAAGGACAGACATTAGACATCTCTAAAGGGATGGAAGACCAGGATCTTTTTAGGATGTCAATATCTTTAAATAATTAAATTAAATTACTGCTTAGATTTATGTGATTTCATTCAGGTACTGTAAATTCTCCAGAGGGCTGGGGAGGGCTGTATGTTGGAGAACTTGTGGGAAAGAAGCTTCTTACTCATGGGCAGAGACCATAGTCATGAAGGGAAAACCAAAACAAAAGTCTACAAAAGAATGTATTTTTTTTTTTGCTGCTTTTTTTTCTTTTTTTCTTTTTTTTGTTTTTTTTTTTCCCCCATTAAGAGTATTTTCAAAGATGAACCAAATATGTCATTTCTATCCTTAGGCTACATAGTGAAGGTTGGCTGTTGGATGTATTTCAACGTATTCATGGTGAGGAAGGCACATTCTTTGTTCCACTGGACTTGGAGATTTCCAGTCAGGAGCTGAGCTACATTATGAAGAGGGCTGAGCAGTGGAGAGGCATCAATGGTGAAAGACGAATGGTGAGTGGTGAACAGCGTCTCCAGAAAGAGTCTATGGTCCAAATCAATGCTTTCTATTTCTCAGTGTTATTTAAAAGAATCTAGATATTAGAAAATTATTCTTAGGTTGCTTCATTGAATGGAGAAGCTAAGAAGCAGAATTTTTAGGAGAATTTTGTGACATTGTATATGCATTGCCTGAGCATCCTGAGGGGTTACAATCTGCTTAGTAACCAAAGGCTTAGAGGCATCACTGATGTAAAAAATTATCTGTGCTGTCTGATGGTTCTTGACTGGGTCTTAGAGACTTACTCTAGTTTAAATGTCAGTATCATCCCAGAAAATTTCTCAGCCAGCCCAGCAAACTGAGGATTTCCATGAACAAGTAGAATTCATTCCTTAAGAGGGTATATGTAAGGCTGCCCTGAGAAGGATGTGTGCATTTGGTCAGTCAGGTATGAGAGACATGCTCTTCTCCCTGGCCCTTTTCCTCCAGTATTGCCCAGAAGAGTGGGCTAAGTTGAAAATCAGCAGGGAAAGGTACTCTACTTTGGTTATCAAAATAATTCCTCTTTCTTTTCCATTAAGCTCCTAGCCTCTAGTCCCATATAAAGACCTTAATCTTTGATGTATAGGAGATACATTCTGTGTTTGCAAAGGGTCCAGTGGTGGGGATGCTATCCACAGATGAGTCTTCTGGTCATAGTTACTTTCAGAGAATTGAAAATAGAAGTAACATGGTCAGTAGTCTCTGAGGGACATTGTTTTCCTTCTATGAAGGACTTATTCCTCCTTGCTTTCTAGCTTTGCATCAGTGTTATTAATTCCCATAGGACTAACTTACAAACCAGCTCTTGGGCAATTGGTAAAGTGCTCATCACTTTGATTTATACATCAGTGCATGCCTCTGTGTACAATGCTTTGTGTGGTAACTCTCGTTTCAATGTAAAAAAGAACAGATTCCCGATAGGAAGCAAATTAGTCCTCTTAAGCATGTATGAGTTGCTTTGTTTTTCTTTTCTAACCCTCTGGAACAAGGGATGTAAGATTAGGGTCTGCAGGTTTTTCAAATCTCTATAACTACCTCTGAAAGATCAGCAGTTTATATAAATATATAGCCTCAGTTGTCACTGTTATAAACATCTGCCACAGCTGTAATTATTTTCCACTTCTTTTTTTCCCTGTGATGACAGTTTGGACCCTGAAAGGAAAAATTGAATGAAAAAACAGATACTCAGTAAGCTTAATTTTTGTGGGAAAGTGTAGAACACCACATGGCATTTCAGCAGAGGTGAGGGAAAAGGTTTAAAAGAGTGAACGTGTTTCCACAACCACCTGCCTCAGACATTCCCACTTTTTGTGCAGATAGAACCTATTTCATTTTGCCCAGTAAGTAAAATAACATTTTTTTTTGCTCTTTAAAACCTTCTGCAATAAGTCGAAGTATAACCACTGACAATTGGCTTCTATTATCTTTGTTACAAGTTAAGTAAGGTCAAACAAAGAATACATGTTGTGCACCTCATTTTACATGCCAGGACCACCAACGGCATTTGGAAAAAGTGGCAGATGATGAAACTGCAAACAACTACATTTCTCTTTTAAGTAATGAATAAAATTCTAATGATATTTCCATCATATAATTTCTTACAGCAGAACAGAAAGGGCTGAATAAGTGAAAAAAAAAAAAAAAAAAAAAAAAAAAAAAAAAAACAAAGGGGGGGGGGAAAAGGGGNAAACAGAAGGGTGGGAGGAAAGGAGGGATGTGGAGGTAAAGACAAATGGAAAAGAATGGAAAGAAAAATTACTTCTCTGTGTACAAATAGTCTGTACCTGCATGGAGGAAACCTGAACGGGTTGTCCACTGCCATGGTGAGACATACTTCAAGGGCCAGAGCTCTGAAAGGCATGACCCATAGCTATAGACATGTAAGTGCCTAGTTTTGCTCCCAGTATGCAGCCTAGCATGCATGAAAGGCCACACTGAAATGTGAAACCTTCATCTGAGAGCCTTTAAAATGGACCCAGCCTCAGCTGGATCCAGCACCTCAGAGGGTGCAATCGGAATAGAGGGAAAAATCCCAATGCCACACAAGGAGCAGCACACATTTCATTCAACAAAGCAAAGGGACACACAGTTTTGTCTTTACTAAAGCCCCTAAGTTTCTGGTTCCCATTCTGTCTCTATCTGCATGGATTTCATGCCTTTTCCTTTATATTATCCCTGACCAAAAGCCAGGCTGTGACAGTGTCAAATATTCCTGTTCTCTGGGGGACATACTGGTGCAGACTCTATGATGTAAGAAGATATGAGCAATGTGGAAACAGCACAGGAATTTGCATCACTGGCATCTCTAGAGATGATCTCTACCCTCTGCTTCAGAGGTCACAGGATCTGCCTCACAAAGGGGAAAATTTGTGAGTGGAGACTACTGTTCAAAAACCCTGAATTATCAGTACAAAACAAGAATACTGTAAAAAAAAACCAGTCTTCATAAAACAAAATCTTCCCCATCTCTTCCTTCATGTCTTCCTTTCTGTTCTGGTGGTGTTTTTTTGGTTTTTGTTTTTTTTTTTTTTTTTTTTTTTTTGTTTGTTGGTTTTTTTTTTTATTATTTTGATGAAAAAGGGAATCATCAAAGAAAATATTGTTAGCTCTTTGGCAAATCTAGTTCTGTAATAAAAACTTGCTCCATTCTAGAAGTGTGTTCTCCATATGGAGCATCTCCCTGCAAGACTAGGAGCTTTATTTGCAGGTCTTTTTATGCTCCTAGGCATTGCAGATACAGAAAGACCCTTTTTTCTGCCATAGATTTGCATAAGGTATTTATCTTGTCCCTTCCCTTTTGTATGTCTAATTGTACAAAGTAATCAGTATGGAAGACACATCACTAGGTCTTATTGCTTGCATTATTAATGTGTTAATTTTTAAATAAAATACGAAATTAACTGTGAACAATTTTTATAAAGGGAAGCATGAGACTGCCATATCTTACATCACTCCATATAAAAAATATTTTTTAAATGGAGGTCATTCAAGTAAATAGTCAGTCAAACCTTCTGGAAAAAATAGGTCTACATTTTTGCAATATTTTCTTGCTATTAACCATGAGCTTCTCATTTTTATTCGCTGGATTAAAAATTGCCCCATAAATGGGTATTTTACAATATGCTTAATTTCCTTTTATTAAATTGATAAATGCAGCAGCAGAGGACACATTTACAATATGATGAGAATTTAAGGTTATTGCATTTTATAATTTTTATATTGTTCAGAGGAGTGATTTGTCATTTGTAGAATGACATCCATGCCATCATTTCAAAGTATTTTCAGTATTCCTTTTGATAGGAAAAAGGTCACTTTCTGCAGACCAGGAAGACATCAGTCTATTAAACTAATTTGCCTACATGCAAATTTTGTCATTTTTACCTCATTAACTATTTATCATAGAGTAAAAAAATATATATATTCATGAAGGGGCAGCTAACAGCCTGATGGAGCTGGAACTAATATTTTGCAACTCTAATGATTTTTTGCATCCTTAATTAGATAGCATAAGGTTGATATGATTAGGTCAGGATGTAGTGTTTTTCATTAAAATACATTTTAGAAGCTGTATTCATAATCTGCCCTTGCAATTAAATAATGAGCCTATGAGTTTAATATTATCGACCCAATTATTATCCCATGGAAAAGTATACCTTTAATAAATTTGTGCCGTAGGACCTTCATTAGCAACAAAACGAATTATATTTCCAGGTACACAGATTACACGGCCACAATCACATTTACGTAGTGGTTTGGAAGGCACTGCATGGGGAGAGCCACCGTGGCCCTGTACCTCACAGAAAAGCCCTCGATTATTCTGGAAAAGGCCACTTACAATGCCTGCAACGAGGGCAGCTGCAAAGAAGTAAAAATGACACCTACAGAGGCAGGCAGAAACATTTCTAGAAACAGACGTACTGAAGTCATTCGTGTTCTGTGCACCAGTGCTAGGAGGAGGCCCAGGCCCCCATTCCTCCATTCCTGTTACAAACATGGAGGCAGAGCTGAATATCTGCTGATCTCTTATTAGAGACAGTCACGTGTTAAATGTGTGTCAGATTCTAGAATAGGTCAAATCAGGACTGGTGGCAGAATGGAATACTTTAATCTGCTGTTGTTAGCAGATCAGTGATGAGGTCAGGAGCCTGGATTTTAGCCAAGACTTTTCCTCTTTTTTCTAGAACTGACAGAAGTGATGTCTTTCTGTCCTCACCGAGTAATCGCTTTTAAAATGTTAAGTAATAGTTTAGAGCCAACGTATGAGGTGAGGTTTTCTTTTGTCTAAACAAATAAGAATAATAATTTAAAAAAAGGGTAGGGGGGAAGTATTTCTAGTAAAACAGCTGACCAGAGATGGTCTTTTAAGTGGGATCTGCTGCGACTGGATTGGTTGTTAGGTGTGCGTCAGTTTGGTCGTGTCTAAAGCCTCTAAACTACTTATCAGGTCAATTGCTATCAGCAGGAATAAAAAGGAATATATACAGTCCTTAGGGATTTTTACTGGACTTAGCCCTCAAGGTACCACCCCTGCTTGCAGAGGGACTTTTTATATAGTAATACCAGTGGTGAGAAAAGCTGTGCCAGTAGTAAGCTGAAACAAAACTGTATACCAAGCGCAGGCCGAAAATATTGGCACAAAAGGAGGTTTTCTGGAAAAAAAATGCAAGGTCTGTAGGCAAGAAGATAATGTGAAACTTACACTTGAAATAAAGCCTGATGCACTGCAAAATTATTTTAATGAGACTAGGGCTAATTTTCTAATTTTAAAATGATATTATAGCAAACCATAAAAAATTACCCGGCAGTAGATTTTTGAAAGGAAAATATATTTGTAATTATCTTGAACACACAAGATTACTTCAGGGCCTATTATCGACACAATTTTTGGTACCACTTTACACTAATTTGCATTTATTACTCTCAGGCCAACTATTAATATGTTAATAAATAAGTCATTAATACTTGTTATTTAATTGCTATCTATTTATTCCTGTTCAATAATGCATTAATTACTTATGAATAGTTGAGGGCAAAATCCTGCCCTTGCTAGTGGAATCAGCACTGGCAGGAGAGGAAATTGAAGTTGGATGTGGCAGCATTGCAAGGGCTGCTGGAAACCAAGTCTTTTAACTCATTTAGCACAAGGGGGTTAACTTCTGATTTTGTCTTAGAGGAGGCTTCATGAGCCACCAGTTTGTGCTGCAGCAAAGCTGCTGGACCACAGGTGGAGGCTGATGAAGGTAGGTGGTACCACACCTGAGGTTGCTGCAATTTGTCTTCTCTTGTGGTCCTGGTTTTGCTCCAACCCTGGAGTTCAGAGCTTACTTGCACATATAGGATGATGGATAAAGAGAAGTGAAGAGCAAAAACTGAAGTCATCTGAAAGCCAGCTCTAGACTGAGGAAAGGGTGGCACATAGTGTGTAGTGAGAAATAGAAATAGGTACATTGTTTTCCTGCTGTTGGATACTGGAAAGAGAAAAAGTAGAGCCCCCAACTGTGCTCTAATTCAAAATCCCAGATTCTTGCTCTCCAGATCCCCTTGTGTAAGTTGATTGTAGTGTAGACCAAAAAAGGCTGAAAAATATACTGACATAATAATTGGTATATTTTCTATTTGAAAATATAGCACTATTCTGAGTGAGGTTTCTTGCCTCTTGTCGGTGAAATAAATGGTGAGACCTGGCCAAATTTTGAACAAGAGCACCAGCCTGTTTCTGTGAATCTAATAGATCTGATCATCTTAAATTAGATATTTTTGGAGCTGTAGGGTAAATTTTCCCATGAACACAAACAGAAATTTTGCTGTTGCCTTTCAGGAAGACCAATTTCCAAAAGAGAGGTGAAAAGTTGCAGGGGTGTTTTGACTTAAAAATAAAAAAAAAAAAAAAAAATGAGGAAATGAGCTGGAAGGGATAATACCATAGTATGTATTGTGGGGGCCTGAAGGAAAAGTCAGAAAGCACAAGGTAGTCATAGGAGAAAAGAAATAAAAATTATTCAGAAATTTGTGCAGAAGACACAACCATGCCAAAGAAAATAGAAAGAAACTGAGAGAAATGCAAGGTAAGAGAAAGGACAACTATACAATATAACTATAATCATTGTTCCGTAGAACTCTTCTCAAATTGCTGATTTAGATACCATTGATCTGCAAAAGGAGACAGGACAACATGTTGAGAAAGCAAAAGTATACAAAATGAAAATTTCTTTTTTATTCATTCATTCTTCTGTTTGCAAACTTTTTCTGACTTTGAGTTATACCTTATGTATATAAATACATCATGTACACCGTATTACGTCTTTAAGAAATAACAAGTGGCTGCCATCAGTCAAGCTGCTGCTCATAAGATCTTATAATTTTGATCTGTGATTTGCTTTCCCTAAAATAGTTTCAGTGATCTTTTAGAAATCTAGTGCTTTGCAAGTTTACTACTAGATTTCTTTTTCCTAACCTTAAGTCATTCTGCAAAAATCTTTGGAGTTGCTTATTGGGACTCTCAGTACAACGTCTCCCACAATTTAGATTGTATGAAGAATCAAAATTTCTATGCTGTAGGAGTAGGATAGAAGAGTAGAAAGCAGTAGCAAAGCTGACCGTGACGCTATCTAGAAAAATTTGCAGTAATATAGAATTTAATTCCTTACATTCTAGTATGAATAAATGACTGTGTTGATCTGGGGTAATGCACAATTGTTTCAGCCAGAACAAGTATATTACCCTGCTAGTCCAGAACAATTTAGCTCAGCATATTGGGATGACATGTAATCACCTATCTGCTACAAAAATTGTAGGAGGAGAACCTCGACCCCTTGCAGTCAACAGCAAAACTTGCATTGACTTTCTTAGGGCCAGAATTTCCATCTATCTGTGTAAACAAAGGGGAAGGGAGGAAATAGGAGCATGTCTCACTGAACTTCTTTGTAATCTGTGTATATAAACTCAGATTCTCATCTGGAATAAATTATTGAAGGTAGAGTCTGCATTTTTTTTAAAGGGTAATGGAGATCTGAAGTCAGAGATGAGCAGAGGGAATGCTCAGCCCAGCGATGGGATATTACAGAAAACAGAAAAATGTAAGGTCAGAAAAAAGGGTAGGACTCTGTTGCCTCTTAGGTTTAAACCAAAATTATTTCTGTGTTAAACAACAAGACTTTGAACTGTGTAGGGCTGAATTTGCCATATGGTTCTGAAACACTTTGCTTTCTATTCCTTTAGAGTATTTAGTCCACAGGGAGTGGTGGGTGAAAAGAAAAAAGGGGGGAAATGCGCATGTTTGGAAGCATCTGGAATAGCCAAATATGCTGACCATACCCAGGCTTGCCATTAAACCTCACAACTGTTGATTAGTAATTCATCAGAAAGTGTGCAAGTGCAAGCTGTGGAAAACAAGGTAAAGCAGTCTAGGTAAAGGAAAACCTTCTTTTGCCTGTGTGGATAGGTCTAATGAGTGGAATGGCTTAAACAGATGTGCACACAAAAAGAGGCCTTGTAATAAATTATAACAGTGGTAGAACCAATATAATCAACAAGTAAACTAATGGAAACAACATTAGAAGATTAGCTGGTAGAGTAACACTGCACAGGACTTGCTTGATTCCATGTTGTATACCACCTTAAAGTGAAAAAATAACTAAAAAAAAGGAGAAAACAGGGATTGAAACCCCTGCATTTATGCAAGCTTCTCTGAATCTGGAAGTTGCTCGACAATAAGTTAATAGAATAACAACAGATAAAAAGAAAACCAAACTGTGCAAGCTATGCTGATGCAAGTACTATGAGCTACTTACAGAATTTCTTTTTTTGATTGGTGTGTTCATGGTAAACCTATAAATGGAAAACAAAATTATTTAGTCAGACTCCATAGAATTTACTTAGAGAGGTAGTAAACATTATCGTGTGTTTAGAAAACATGTATTTTATTTCCCCTTTCAATACGTATTTTGTTTCTCTTTTAAATGAGAACAGATTTATTCTAGTCTCCTTTACTATCCTCATTATATGCACAATATAGTATTTCCAGAGTAAATGGTAAGAAATCATGTTAATTCTATAATCAATAAATTAATTATACAAAGGCATTAGTGAAAATGAACCAAACTAATAGTCTACTGACATCCTTCTGGTTATACACTGGCAGAAAGGTGTTAATTTCTCTAATACTTCAACAGACATCCAAACTGTTTTGTCAGAGATGTTGGACAGTGATGGAGGAGGAATACACTTAACTGTAATTTTTGCAGTAATTCATGGGAAGCCTCATTGACATGTGCTAATGGCACTTGATTGCCCTCAAGATGTTTTCACAACAGAACTCTGCGAGTGCCACATCAAGGTTTGCTCAGTCAAATAGTTTTTTCTCCTTGCATCTAGATAATTTGTGACCACAGGCAAACTTTTGAAAATCCAAGGTGGTTTGCAACACTCCGTTGGGGTGAATCTGTCATCAGCTGGCTGGTACAGATTCGTGCACTAATGAAGAGCAAGCTCTTTGGGTTTTTTGTCATTTCTGTGCAAGCAATCCATTTTGTTTCTCCTCAGTGGCAGGGTATGTTATACATCTCATCCTGTATAATCTGACTTACATTATAATTTGATTCATACACAGCCTTTCCACAGAGATTAATTAGCGTCAGGCTTGAAGTTTGCAAGTGAAAATATGATAATTAGTTTTCTTGGAACGTTAACATTTCAACACTTCAGGTTCTCTCCATCTTTGTCTTCAATGAAGCTGCAGTAAACGAGCACTATTTCTCTTCTAAATCAGACTCTTGTGAGGTTTGAAATACAGACATTTTCATCAAGCTGGATAATTTCCATAGAAAATTTACTAGCTCATGAAATATTGCAGGAGTAATTCATACAATGACTCCCTCCTCCCCTTGGTAGGTTGAAGTATGATGTGAGCAGTTCTGAAAACCCCCAGGACAGTCACTTATTTAACAGTGATGATTCCTACTCTTTGTAACAAAAATCATCTGACTCTTCATTTTTTGCACAAAATAAAGTTAGCCAATAGGTCTCTCCTATGGTTGTTGGGTAGTGCTGTAAACAAGGTTATTCCCTGCACTCGTTTGTTTTCCTGAGTATTTAATACAGGTAACTCATTTGACATGTACAACATCTCAGGAACAGTAATTTAGTAGGATTCTGAAAAAAAAATTAGCTATGTATCTGAATAATGAGAACATTCAGTGTTACAATAGTGAGTAAAAATGTTGTATGAAACATCAACCCTGATGATTTAATGGCATAACGTAATTGCTAACATATGGGGCTTAAGAAGAAACTCACATTATGGAAGTTATTGTGTTGTTGTCCATTATGGATGTGTGTAGCTGTTTAAAAACTACTATTTATTTTAAAATTTCCGATTTATACTCCTCGGTGTTAAACAAATTTATTTTTTTCCAAGGATATTGTTTTAAAAGATCTAACTCTTCTCTAATGATTCATTTCTCTATTTAAGACATAATTAATCTTATTACACCCTCTGAGCTTGGGCAGAGTACTCTTGATGCCCATTGGTTTAGTCAGGTTAGGGGTAAGTGAAATTCTTAACCAATGTAGAATCTAAATTACCATGTGGTTGTGAGCACGCATATGCAAAAGCACGAAGCTCATATGTCAATTGTGTATGTAACTGCAGGAACGGTTTTGCAGATCAGGCTCTTTATTTCTTCTTTTAAAGGAAATTAAATTTACTACCATTTGGTAATTGTCACACATAAGGCTGCTGACAAAGACTGAATTACTTTAGATGCATTAGAGAACACTTAAACAATGTTACAAAACTGAAGCCTCAGTAGCTTGCTTTCTAGTAACGACCTTTCAATATTGCAGAAGCTAATGATGTTTAAATGTAAAATTCCACACACTGACAATGGCGACTACTGAAGACACTTGCACAGGGCAGAGTGAAATCACTTTGTCCACTGAATGGGGCTGGTGGCGTTAAGAAAGCCCTGGTCTGGCTGTGTATAACAGTTCCAGGAGACTTAATGGAATGGCTGAGGTTCTGCCTTTGTTTTGCAAAGTTTTTGCCTATGTTTTATGAGTATTGCAAAGATACACACTTGATCTCAAGACCAAACAGGTCCATTCTGTTTTCTGTGTTAACTTGAGCTCAAAGGCAAAGTAAACAGTGCCTGAGCCTATAGGTGAGCTTTGTCATAGCTAAAACCAAGTGCAGGCAGAATGAACGTAGGTCACAGGACTCAGCGAGCATACCTGTCCTTCTTGCTGTAGATATGCTACAACCTGTGGTCTCAGTGGGCTACAAACCCCAGCTGTGGATTTGAAGTTGCTACCCTTGGAAGCTTAGAAATAGGGGATGGATTAGACTTCCTCTGCTGAAGCCTGAAAGAACTGTCCAGAGTTCATATGCTAAAGTTTCCTGAAGGGGTCATGATTTTCACCCTGACGTGTTTGTCAGGGCAGAAATGTGCTCTCACCATGCTTCCCATCTACATCATTTTTCCTATCTTAACAATAATCAGGGCATCTAAACCAACAGCAATTTCCTGGGTCTGTCTAAAACCTGGTGTGAGTGTCTCTGAGGCTGGCCAACAAGACTTTGTTGTTGAACACAGCGTTGTTTTCTCCTGATTGACAAAGGGGGAGAGGAAGGCATGCCCCAGGGAGGTGAGGTTGTAAGGAATTCCTTCCAACAACAAAAAAAGAGAAGGAGGCAAATTGACTGTTTTATTAGGAACATGATCTGTAGTGTTTTTCATCTGGAGAGGGGATTGTTGCACGCTGATGAATAACGGGTATCGTATCACAAGAGTGCTAAAATGCCCCTGAGCAAGTTTGTTCCTTCAGCTCTCCTTCAGCAGCTCCTGCTATCCCAGCCACTGACCTGTGAAATGTGGTCGCGTGCTCTGGATTTTTCCTGTATTTTGAAAGCTGTTCTTTTCATCTTGCAAAATATTGGTCTAAACAGTTAAATGGGAGTTGCATTTGTAAGGGTTTGTGTATTAATATTAATGGAAAATCTGAAAGGTCAGGTGGAGAATAATCATGCCATTCAAGTGGCATGTAAGTATAGCAGATTATATGGACTTATTGTTTTGAAACTTAATTTTGTCAAAAACAGAATAGACCTCTAAAAATTAACATTTTTTGAATAAAATACTACAGCTTTAGAGAGAAATGTTGGGAAATGATCAAGGGAAAAGGTTGGCAGCTTCTAACTTTGGCATGCTCCGATGAAGATGGAGCCAAACTTTGAGCCTCACAACACCTTGATCGAAATGGGCACTGTTCAGACAATCTACTTTTCACATGAATCCTAGGGCCTCCTCTCCTGTTGGCTTTGAATACCTCTCACTGTTCCTAACATAAGGCTTTGGCATCACCTCAACAGTTCTTCTGAGGTGTTTATCTCCTCCACTGATGGTGAAGGGACTTATTTGCACATCAGGATCCCTGATTATAGACCTAAAGAGCATAATTCACCCAGTGACACTATGATCAGCATATTGATACAACATTTCAGTGCTACCATCAGGCACTAGGATTGAATTCCTGTTTCCTAAAAATGAGAGAGGAAAAGGGAAAGGCCTAAGCTAGGCATTGCCTTAGGGAGCTGTGCTCCTCCTGAACCTTGCCTGGGCTACAGCAATGGGAGCAGCTCATCTGATTTTGCAGGGCATTTGTCTGGCTACCATGAAAGGTTATTTAAAGAGTAACCATGAAAGGTTATTTAAAAATAGGAAAATTGCACCTGGTCATTTAAAACATTTCAGAAGGGGTTGTTGCGTCTGTCAGATGAACGGCCATTGAAATTGGCACGTTGGCCATGACATGAGTAATTCTTCAATGAATCAGTCTTTTTGCATAGAAAATTATCCCATCAGAAACACTCTGAGTAGCACTAGCCTGCAGGCTTGAAGCTTAAGCTCAGTCACGGCATAAAAA
Organism: Polioptila caerulea; assembly: GCA_013397295.1. NCBI lineage: Eukaryota > Metazoa > Chordata > Aves > Passeriformes > Certhiidae > Polioptila > Polioptila caerulea. The sequence continues at coordinate 725,236 of VYXF01007701.1, forward strand.
CCTCCCCAGCCTTGTTTTCTTTTGCAGCTGAGATTACCCATTTAGAACTCATAATTTAGACTTTTCTCAGATAAACCCCCTTTTGTATTAATGAGTCTTGCCTGGAAGAGCAAGCCTGCCAACTGGATCCTTACTTCACTAGTTCACAAAGAAGGATGATTATTTTAGGCTTATGAAACACACTTGGGCTATGCATTGCCACTTAACAAGTGGAAAATAATGTAATAAAGGTAGAAAGCTGGTTTCTGTCTCTTTCGAAGTCAATACAGGCAGAGAAAAAAACATACACGATAGTGCCTTGTTAAGCTTTTTAGGATTACTTTTCTCTTTACCTTGATAATTTCCTCTTTGCTGAAGTCTGATGGGCTTCAAATAAACTGAAGTCTTGTGAACGTGGGAGCCTAAGCCCTCCTGCTGTTCGAGAAAGGTTTATAGACTAGTTCCTTTCATTATCGCTTTATAAATGGCATTGTTTGAAGCAGTGTGTACCGCAGCTTGAATAACAACTTGGAGGATGTTACTTAATCTGCTGTTTGCCAACTAGTGTCTTTTCAAGTGGTTTTTGTGGGGTTCAGGTAATTGTTAGTTTGGGACAGATGGGAAATATTTTATCAGCAAGTTATCTCATCTCATGCTTAAGTCTGGGCAGCACCTGTTGGATGTATGCAGGCCTTCAGGGCTACAGAGAGCTACAGGGGCTCAGGAGGTAGGTGTGACTGTGATGTAAGCCCTGCATATTTCATCAGGCCCTTGCACAGGATGAGGGAGCCAGAACCTCCATCAACATGCAACAGACCTCTGTGGATCACTCCTCCCTTCCGGCAGCAGTGCCCAGATTGGAGCAACATACTTGCATACATCCTGGTTCAGCCTCAACACCCTCCTCAGTGGGGTGATCTTCTAATATTTGGTATTGTCAGTGTTCCCTGTTTCAGAATATCTGAGTCTGTGGTGTCCACAACACCAAATTGCTTGCTCCAGTGACAAAGATCTTTGGAATGGGAAAAGATCTGAGATGTCTGACTTTAAAAGTGCCTTCTCGAAAGCTCTGCTCTTTCTGTCATGGCCCTATCCATTCTCCAAACCTCACAGATTCATAGAATCAAAGAATATGCTGATTGGAAGTGACCCACAAGGATCATCGAGTCCAACTCCTGACCCTGCACAGAACAGCTCCAAGAATCATACCATGTGCCCAAGAGCACTGTCCAAAATCTTCTTGAACTCTGTCAGACTTCCCTGGGGAGCCTGTTCCAGTGCCCAATCACCCTTTGGGTGAAGAATCTTCTTCTAATATCCAGCCTCAGCCTCCCCTGACACAACTTCAGTCCATCCCTTCAGGTACTGTAACTGATCACCAGAGAGAACATATCAGTGTCTGCCCCTCTTCCCCTCATCAGCGAATTGTAGACCACAATGAGGTCTCCCCTCAGTCTTCTCTAGGCTGAACAGACCAAGTGACCCCAGCCCCCTCTCATATGGCTTCGCCTCAAGGCTCTCAGTCATCTTCCTCACCATCCTTGGATGCTCTATAAGAGCCTAATATCTTCTTATATTGCAGTGCCCAAAAGTGCACACAGCACTTGAGGTGGGGCCACCTCAGTGCAGAGCACAGCAGGACAATNCTCTTCCCCTCATCAGGGAATTGTAGACCACAATGAGGTCTCCCCTCAGTCTTCTCTAGGCTGAACAGACCAAGTGACCCCTGCCACCTCTCATATGGCTTCCCCTCAAGGCTCTCAGTCATCTTCCTCACCATCCTTGGATGCTCTATAAGAGCCTAATATCTTCTTACATTGCAGTGCCCAAAAGTGCACACAGCACTTGAGGTGGGGCCACCTCAGTGCAGAGCACAGCAGGACAATCCTCTCCGTTGACTGGCTGGCCACGCTGTGCCCTGGGCTCCCCAGGACAGGGTTAGCCAACCCAGGGTCTTCTTTCTCGTTACCACGGCTTCCTTGTGCTTGCCTGACCATTTCTGCCGTCCCTTGGTCCCCCACCTCTGTGACAAGTAGGAGCCAGGATAACCTTTTTGTTCTGTACCTGAACAAGTCCTGTCCACTGTGGTGGTGCCAGCTCAGCATGGGTGTGCAGAGGAGGGTAATTTTAGGATCTATGAAGCATTCTTCAAAGAAAATAGATGTGCAATCAAATATCTGAAGGATGTTGAGCACCTACTGTGGCACAGGCATACTGCTCATCAGAAAAGCACGGCAAGTTTTCGTGATAACTTCAAACTGACCAGATGTCCTGCCAGTGACTGAGAAGGTGCTTTAGCCTGCATGAGGAGAGCAGAAACCTATTGCAGAGCTTCCTAGCAGGTTGAAATGGCCGCTTTTCAACACTTCTCGTCACTCTTCATCCAAGGACAGAGATCCTTAGCTGTGCTGAGGTGCCATGGCTCCCTGTACAGAATGTTTCATGGCTGGAGAACTCTGGATGTGCTTGCAAAAAACTCGAGGCACGCAGTTAGATGTTGTACAGAGTGACTAAAAGAAAAGGAGGCCCAGCAACAGTAAGGTATCCAAAATATTTTCTTGATCAGTTTTTGCAAGTACAAGCATAAACATACGTGCATGAGTGAGAATGATATGACAACAGATTATGACTGTTTTTGAGTCTTTACCCTCAATTTCCTCTTGCTTATGTTCTGAAAAGTGTGCGTGTGGACCAGGACTGATATCACTCATATCCATCCAGCTTGAGAAGCTATAAACAGCTTTTACACATTACAAAAGCAGTTTTTACATTGAATTCAATGTCTCGTTGGTGTTAATTTATTTGTATGTGATATTAAATACTTGAAATCAACCCTTTGTGTAGCTTCCAAATGAGTACCTTGTGATGAAAACTAAAAGCAAATGGAATGGGCTTTTGGGGGAAGAGGGAGGGAGAAAAACACCAACAATAGCAAATAACAAACAAAAAGCTTCAAAACCAAACCAAAACACTGGCATCTTTTAGTAAATATAAAATTCTTCAGCACTGTTTACACTCCAGATGCTGGAGTACTGGAGAGGGTAAGCAATCAGGAGTGAGACAATACTTCCATCATTATTATTTACTATAAATACCAGGTTTTTTTATTTTATTTTATTTTATTTTATTTTATTTTATTTTATTTTATTTTATTTTATTTTATTTTATTTTATTTTATTTTATTTTATTTTATTTTATTTTATTTTATTTTATTTTATTTTATTTATTGTCAAACTGAATGCAAAACACCATGAAAATAAGTGAGTCATATTGCCAGAAAATAAAAACCCCTTTGCTTTTGCGCTGGTGATGGTGAAAGTAGTGGTGTCTGTTGTAAGTGTCTGGGGTCTGACTTTCATTTTATGCTGTTCTGACATCTTGACAAAGCTCTAGCTTGGGCATAAATATGTGCCAGAGCTGTGTGAAAAGGCCTAAGTAGTGTACAAAGAGACAGAAATTTATTATTTTTGAACCTGACAATGTCCTTTAGGCTAACCATGAAGGAACTCTGCTTGGTCTGCCATGTATTGTCTCATCTCTGGTCAGTAAGGGTTACTATTGTCATTTGTTGAATGTATAATAGGATTTAAAGATGGATTAAGCTAAATGTTTTGGCTTTAAAAGATTGTTTTGCTTTGTTTTTCTTCAGTTTCATGGAACAAACCTCTTTTTCGCCTGCGCAAGAAAGGTTGAACAGTTTAAACAAAACCTAATGAAAATTCTTGAATAAGGCAAAGATACTGCAGTTCAAATATGTTCATTCTGTTTTTGTGGTGATGTGCACCACATCATCATGAATAGAGTTGTTTGTTTGTCTTTCTGACTGATGTGTAGCCAGGCAGAGATTCTAACTTAAAAGCTTAAGATTCTGATTCTTAGCCCGGGCTTTTTTTGAGAATCATTATCACTGCAATTCAGCAAGGAGATGTTTTATGGATTAAATAAGCCAACAAAAATAAACAGAGAGCTGACAGTATTTTTTCATGTTTGCAACCCTGTGACGTTTTGTTTTTCATATCTATATTAAGCATGTGATGTTGAAAGTTACCATAGGTCAAAGACTTCTTCTTATTTCCTAAAGGATTCTAATGCTCCATTTCCTTTTTTTTTTTCACAAGGGAGCAAAAGCTGTTTCAGATAGAGCACAGACAACCATTTTTATAACTTCCCTAAATTCAGAGAAACTATGATACAATCAACTAGGATATGCCTTCAGTGGATTACTGAAGCATATTTACTATCACATTAATCCTGTTCTAATGCAGTTCTTTCAACTGAAAGTTTTTTCTCTAGTCTGGGATGAATTTTGCTTACTCTAGAACTTGATTGTGTCTGAGGAAGAGAGAGAAGAGACATTTCTTCATTTCAAAAGTCATGTACGCGCACATGATTCACTTGTGTCAGGAAGCTGATCCCTCTGCTCTGAGATCCTGCTGCCTTGCCATCACCCCCAGTACCTTTTCTGATCCTTTCAGTGAAAGGAGGGACCCTAGCAGGTATGTTTGTTGCAAGACTGGCAAGGTGCTGTGACCTGTGCCTGTGTCATGATTTGTCAGATCAGACAAATGATTCCTGTATCTGTGCCTCTGTTACCTCTGGAAGGCATTTTTGTCTCACACACAATCCAGGGAATTGTTGCATTAAGACTGAAACAACCGCAGAAAATACAAACCAGAACCATATCACTGCACTGTGTTATTCAAATGAGAGGTCAAATTACCCCCACTGATGTAAGCAGGCTTGCCAAGGTCTAAACGAAGACACAACTTGGCCAAAGGTCTGTTTCTAATGTGAGGATTGAAGGCTGGTAGGTCTTGAGTCTAATATCAAACAGCTGCAAGTCAATACCAGCTCCATTGAAAAATACTCACACATTCCCAAAAAAACCTCCCCAAACAAAAACATAAAACCCTACAACCTTGAATCTTGATATATTATTTAAACTTTGCCAGCGTTAAACTATGATTGCAACAATTGTTGTTGCCTACTATTTCAGTTTGAGTTCCCTGTATGAGACTATTTAGGTGCATTAAAGCATGCTAAAATATTTCAGTATAAAGCTCATACTGCTTCTCCTCCCTTCTCTCTCTCTCTCTCTCTCTCACACACACACACACACACGCACATACACATATCCCTCAAGGCCCTTTACTAAAGTGCAAGCACAGTTCTTGTATCATTTGTACCCCTGTAGATCTGTGCCAGCTTCTCTCCATTTGCATCTAACAGCAGAAAGCAAACTCTGGGTGTGAATTTAGTGAACTTTTAACATGAGCAAGGAGGGAGATCATTTATTAATCCTTACTTTCATTTTGCCGTGCAGCTTTTGGTGTCCTAAGATTACATGAGAAGACACTGTTATAACTATAATCACTCAGGAACTCAACTACAGACATATATAATAAATGAATACATTGCTCCCAAATTGTTAATGGCCAGCAAAGTATTCTTTTTCTGAATTACTGCCAAGTTTCAAAACTGCATGTGTCATCTTATCACGTACTATACATTAAGTGTTGGTCATGTAAGTCAGATATGCCCTATGGGTATTTTAAATTGCAAACATAACTTTTTGGAACTCTATTGTAATGGTTTTTATTTGGCTTGGTTTCTAAATCAACATAGTTTGTTCATACCACTTCAATTGCTTTTTCCTTATTCTTTGCCACTTCTAAATCCTTTATCTGAATAAGATACAAAGATCAAGTAATTTGTTAGGTAGCTGAGCATCTAAAGCTGTCTAAGTGCTATAAAATCTGTAATAAATTTATGGTATGTACCTCTTCTTTTTTTTCCATATGTAACCAGTATAGAAGTGGAACTTAAAACGGCATTGAAGTTAGTCAGGAAAGAAGCATGTTCTTTTTTTTTTTTTCCCAATCAGGTATTGGCAATAGTAAACTTAAACCATTGAAGATAATAATGATCTCAAAACATTTAAGTTTAGGCATCTTTCCTCTGCTGTACAGTAGTAGTTTTACAGTTCACCTGATACCCTCCTGCTATAAACAGCAGCATAACTTAGTTTGTAAGTTTGCATGTAGTCTCTTGTACCACATCTTTGAGGTTTCAACTCATTGCAAATCTTCCCTCCTGCCTGAGACCAACTGGACTGTAACAATGCCCAATGCTTATTTTGGTTTCTTTTTTCTTCTCACTGATAGTGTCTGACTCTATAAGCAGTTGTTCTTGAAATTCCCAAACCACCAACAAGAATGTGAGGACATGAAGTTGCATAGTGCACCAGAACCTAATTGTGTTGATTCTACCTTGGATAGGTATCTGTTCAGGAACTTTGGAGAACATTTTAGGAAGAAAGTCTTTACTATGAGGGTGGTGTGGCACTTCCAAAAGTTATTCAGGGAAGTTGTGGATGCCCCATCCCTGGAACTGTTCAGGGCTAGGTTGGATGGGGCTTTGAGAAATCTGGTCTAGTCAAAGGTCTCCCTGCTTGTGGCATGGGGGTTGGAACTAGATAATTTCTAAGGTCCCTTCCAACCCAAACTATTCTGTGATTCTGTCATTTCATGGTTTTTCTTCTGTCATCTTTCTGAGTACAAAAAGCAGAAGATACTGATGTGCAGATGAAAGCTTTGAAGGGAAATAGAATAGTCTTGAGAGTAACAGGTGGATAAATGGATCAATAAAGAGTTATATATTATGGGCTAATGTATCTGTGAGGTATGAACAAACTGTGAGGAAAACACAAGTCTAGAAAATAGAACTGCAACATCTCAAGGCAGAGATGACTAAAGTAGTTCTTCCAGCCATTCTATTTCAATGAATTATTGTATATATAAATCTATTTATGCTGGAAGTTGGAGAGGCCATTTGTTTCACAAATACTAATGTTACCCCAGGAAATAGAAATGGGATTCTGAAATTAGTTATTAAAGATCACACTTTGGGGTTTAAGATAGCTTGAGTTCAAAGGGGCCACACGATCTAATTCTGAGAATCAAATTAGCATTCTATTGAAATGGCTTTTGCCAGCCCTTGGCTGCTTTTAGCTAAATCCAGAAGAACAAACTCTGTTGTCATCAGTCCTTGTCCACAGCATGTCAAACTCAAGATTTTTTTGCAGCGCAGATAAAATGGGATGGTGCTACCACAGGGACAGGGTGGTTTTGGCTGCTGCATCACAGTTATGATGGAGACTCCAAAGTTATTTTTGGTCTTGCTGTCCCTAGAGGAGCAGCCCAGTACAGGGATCTTCCCTGGCTGCAGTAGCAGGAATCAGTCTGGCTGCAGGGGCACTGCTGCAGGCAAAAGAGATGGAGAAGAAAAACTCATGTCCCAGGCACCTGCCTGCTTTAGCTGTGCCTGGAGCTGGTCCTACCTCAAGAGAGCAGATAGTCTGGGCAAACAGAAGAATGCTTTTGATGGGTGATTGCATACTAACATAGCCTGATCTTTAACTTGTAATCTTAACTAGAAATGCAAATTATGGTTCGCTAGAAACTGCTTAAATAAGAGAAGAGTCAAACAAGACTGGTGATCCTCTTGCAATGATGGGAAATGTGTCCTTAACATGAAAGAAAAAGTAATTCATAAATACCCTTTCCTAGATTAACTCTCAGAAATGATCTCAAAATATTTTCCTCATTTTTTTTTCTCAAAATATATTTTAACTTGAGAAAAAGATGGAGCATCCCCATTTTCAATGTGCTAAGACTATGGAATTCAACAGCCTTTTGGAAGTATTTTCCTAAAATCAAACCATTAAAATGTGCTTGAAGTAAGAGATATTCTGAGTGTTTTCTGATTTACTTTGAATGGGGTTCACTCCTTCCCACCAGAGACCCCCATCCCACGTAATGAGAAAAGGAACCAGAAAAGAGCTGGTGTTCTGATTGGAAACTCACACTTCTACATGTACCAAAAAACTGGGGTGGACAGTTAAATCAATCTAAAGTAATTTCAGTACCCAGAAACCAGATCTTGATACTTTTAATCCTTGAAAAATATCAGCCAGGTTTTTGTGAATTCTGCCAACTTCAGAAGGCATTTCACTACTCTTGGGTACACTTGCCCCTTTTCTTCTTGAATAATACACTAATTTGATTTTTTTCTATGCTTAGGATTCTGTGAGCTGATATATTTTTCTATGACAATGGGGAAATGTTCTGGTTACAGTTAAATCACATAAAATGTATGAGTGAGATACATTCCTGTGCTGCTGTCCCTTACTCAAATTTTACTTGATCAAAGTATAAAAGCATAAAAGCACCAGAGATGCAGTTAACAAAGCCCATATGCAAAGCAGAAAACATATTTTGTAATGAAATATGAAATTACTTCAGTGTATTATCTAAATTATGGTACAGTATATATTTTCCACTGAAATTAAAATTTAAACAATGTGATACAAATCCCACTGTAAGAGGCATAACATTTACTTAGAACACATGGTGAAAAAGACATTAGATCTAAATTTTTAAAGGTCTATTGTTAATTTTACTAATTATTCTCTCAAAACTTGCCCTTTTGAAAGTAAATGTGTCTGATATAGGTGGGGTTTTTTTGTATTCTGTGTAGCATAAGCTCAGTCAGTTTTACTCAGACCAAAGTAATTTTCAATGTACACTAGATTTTTTTATATCTTCACTACATAACAAAAAATCTAGTGTAAAATAGCAACATCTCTCATTAGTTCTGTGAGTGGATAAGAAACCTGTCTTATATTAAGCTATTAGAATTGAAGCAAAATTGTAAGGGAGTAAACAGTCATTTCTCTGCTCAGTGTCTACAGTCTGATGTAATGAAGATGGTGAACTGACATTCTGCTTACATTTCTTACATGATTTTTGGAAGGAGTTGCTATCCAAGCAGAGCAAGAAACAGATACTGGTATAAAACTTTGTTAAAATGTAGACTTCCAGGTCTGTTTGTTTTGCCAACCCAGCATCTTGCAATTTCATCTCTTTGCTATTATGGTCTTCTACCCAGACTTAGCTGCGTTTTGATACATCAGTTGAGACAAACTTAATTTATTTGTGTTTCTTTTCCACACTTTGCATTTGTAACTTGTGGTATACCTTTTGTGGCAATATATGAGTGAACTATAAGGTGCTTTCTCAGAGAAAAGGGATATTACCTTCCCCTGTTGTGGCCTGAGGAGTCAAGTTATGCCTTCCCAGACTGTGCCTTTGCCAGGGCTCCCTTCCCTTGTCCCAGGACTTGATGCTGCTCCCAGGGGATTCCATCTGGCCTCCTCCTCTGCTGCCTCAGTGATCCCCAGAAGAGAGGACAGTATGCAGTCCTTCTCTGCACGTGGGAGAAGTGGTGTTGTCCTCCCACCAGAAAACATGGTCACTGAGCTAGGAGCCGTGGGATGAAAACGGGGGGATGACTGTCTCTGAAACTTATTAAGATGCTATGTTTGAGCAACATACATTTTATTATAACTGGATCTTACTATGAGTAATATTTCCTAATTAACCGCAGGGATTCATGAGCTTTGCAGACTGAAAGGCTGAGCATAGGAAATGTCCCAGGTCTGTTTTTAATCCAATTTATGTCCTTATGAATTGCTTGGTTTTGCAAAAAGTTTCAGGAGTAGCTAGTCTGAGGAATTACTCAGGCGGTGTAAAGATACTCCCAGTTACATACTTGAAACATCTCTGGTGCTGTACCTGTCTTAGTTAAAAAAGAATTATCTCTACAGAACTAGAGCACACTTCTGAGTGGACATGGGAATGGTGGATGCTCTCATTACCTCTATCCTCCTTAGATCTATTCCAAAACTTTTCAAGCTCATTAGGGACTGTCTTCCAGTTCACGTAGACCCTGGCGGGTCACGAATCTGGAAACTGGAATTTTGCACACAGGTGAAGATGGACTTGCAATCGTGAAAACCTTCAGCTCTCAAAAATGGTCAGTTTTTTTTAAGTATTCCTTAATGGAAGATACTTTTTTTCTGGTGTGGATCAGGTTGGTTTTGACTGTGCACACACACACACCGACACCCACACACCAGTGAAGGACAGGGGCGCTATCAACATATGCAGTGTGTGAAAAATGTAGCAGCAATATCTGTGTAGGTAAGTACAGGTAGAAACTGTGTTTGTACAGATGACAGCACCAAGGAGGGAAAAGGAAGAAGAAATTGGGGCATGGCTACCAAATTTACCCTGGGTCATACTGAGGTTATATGTCACACAACGTCACAGCCCTACACAGGAAAAAAAAGGCATCTTTTAGCAGACCTTATGCATAAGAAGATGTGACTGGAGTACACATTTTGGCATCTTTTTCATGGTGTATTTGTGCAAAGAAACATGTTACAGCTAGGAGAAGTATAATGGTTTTTTGGCTTGTGTCTATTCTCCAGACAGAAATACACTGCTTGTGAAAATTAGGGAGTGGCTTCTTCAGATAAAATTATAGTAATCAGAAACTTTAAAAAATTTGTGCTGGAGTTTTTCTTCTCCAAACAAAACCAACACAAGAAAAGAAAAAAAAAACCCTAGAAAAAAAGATTTTTTTTATTGCTTACTTCTATGTGGGGGTATGCTAGTGATCCAAGTGCATTGTTGTGATCCTGTTGTGGAGTCACTGCTGGCGCCAGAAGTCAAAGTGTTTATGTTTATGTGGCTGCACCAGTGCACCAGTGTTGTGAGGAGCTCTGTGTAGTGGGCACCTGCTGAGCCAAAGATTTGAGATGAATAGCACCCATATTGATTTGCCTATAATGGAGTGGAAAAGAAAAATGTCCAGGTTTTGTTGCAGGTATTTTCATGGGGTATTAAATTGGTGGATTAGTTGCAAACAGCAGTACTGATAAAGTCTCCTGTCCATCTTGATGGTTGGGCCTTTCTATTAAAATGACACATAAATAACCTATTATGTCCCCCACCCATGGAAATTCAAATGCACCTGTCAAGTTGATAAAGCACTTGCCTGGAGGGAAGCATTGTTTACATTTTCACTCCATTCTTCAGAAAAAGTGAGATTCTAATTATTTTTCCCACTGTAAATTAATGCTGACTATGATGGTTAGCATATCTCTGTATTGTTATATCTATGCAAAAGTTAAATAATAGAACTGATCCATCATGTATTATGCAATGTGCATTTTTATGACAGGCTTCCCTCTGATCTTATTATGCTTTTCTTCACAAATACTTACTTTTTTTTTTTTTTTTTCCTAGCAGCTGGGGGAATCTTTGTTGACTGCTGGTTCAGAAGTTGAAATCTGTCCTGTTTGAAAAGAAAAGTGCAATTTACATGTTTATCGGATGCTGAACTCTGATATCTTCCGAGAGGGGAAAAAATAAGGATATAAGAGTATATTCCATTAATAATAAGCTTCATTTTAATAGACAATTGGTCACAGTAGACAAAACCATTTTTCTGCAAACCAAGTGCATCAAATTCAGTAATACAATACAATTGTTTCTGGATATCTCAGACAGTAACCTTTAATTCAGGAAAAGTAAACTAAGTTAAGGTAAAATCAAACACAAATGGAATCTTTCTTGCATGTATAAAATCACACCACACCTTTGCACAAAACTTTAGCTGTACCATAAATCATTTCTTTGGGTTCCTAGCAGTCATTTTTGCTTTAAGTTATTTTTTTTTTTTTGTACATTTCATGGTTCCTTGAACTGAAGACAAAACTGCTAAAATACCACAAAAGGGATGTTTTTGCAATAGTGTGCTACAAGTGGAAAACATTATTGTGAGAAGAATCCTTGCTATCTGGTTTCTTAACTGAAGCAGGGAAGAAGACATTGCTAAGAGGCTCTTGGTACACTCAGAGAGCTTTGGAAGACAGCCTGATCTTGCAAGTTACTTTTGCAAGTGTGGCAGACCCAGCTAGTTTGCATACCCTGTGGAAGGCTCATGCAAACTTCCCTCAACCTTTAACTCTGTCTCTACTTGCTACTGTGGATTTCCATTCCTAGATTTCTAGAGAAGCATCAATTCCAGGTATGGTTAAACTGTTTGCAAGAGCCAAAAATAAAACCCTAGCACAGGAAAAAGAAGGAGTAAACTGACAAGGAAATACCTTAGCAATTGAGGCACTTTTGATTTAGTTTCTGATGACCTTGTAATTGGGATGTGGGCCCTATGGAGGCAGAAAAACATCTTTGGAGTGAAGAAGGTAGAGGGGATAAGATGAGAATGGAGAATGTTAACCTTAATCACAGAGGAATATCCAATCCTCTGCCATCTTCATTTTCTCCCTTCCCTTCTTTTCTATAATGAAACCAGCACTTGCTTTAACACCACGGCTTGCAAAATTATGTCAGGTCCTTCCACTACTCTCCACCCTGCCAGGGAGGTGTTTGTGAAACCTTTTTCTTTCAGTTCTTCCTCTGTGGCCTGTTTCTGCAGTGATGTCTGCCAGAAAGCATGTAATTGTTGGTGATTATTTGGAAAATCAGATGAGATAATTTATGGACAGTTAAAGCAAGTAGCCACATAAATGTCCTCTGATCCCAACGCAGGCTGTTAACTCCTTGTTCTGCGAGCAGCCCATTTCTACCTGTCTCTACAGTACGGAAGCAATGGGGCTTCAGTGTGAGTGAGAGATTCTAGGTACTTCTGTGGTAAATGTTTGTTAATAATTAACATCTGGAGTAGTCAGTGTACTTATTAGGGTTACTGAATGATCAGAGCAAAATTATAGTATTTCTTAAAGAGGACAACCACCCTTCACAGATGCTTACATATGTTTCACTGCAAGTGTTTTAATTTGCTTTTCTGTTTCATTTTCCTAGCCCCCTTCCGTTTCAAAAGAAAGCTGAATCGAAATAGGCAAACTAGGAATATTTTGGTACTTAATAAAACCTTACAGCAATTTTGCTAGAAATGAAAATTCAAAGGACACCTTCCACAAGAGCACCATTCACACTATGCTCGACCCCACTAGCACAAGGATACCCTGTGCCACTGCCTGCACAGGAGGAAATTTTCTGAAGCTGAAGAAGATGCAACTAGAAGCCAATAGTCCAATGTATTTTACTTTTAAGTTCTCAGCTGATTTACTGTCCATGTATTGTGACAGGTTTAAAAATGTTATTTAGCTGGCAGAAAAAGATCTGTCCATCTAAAGTAAGTCACAGGTGAATAAAAGCCTGTCTCATTTCCAGGCACACATCTCGAATGCACAAGGTCTTGGATAAATTGAATTAAATCTGTGAACACAGACTTGTTTCTTTTAACTATCTTTACTCTGCATTTAATTAGTTCCAAATGGTTAAAATAAAATGCTCATTGCCAATAAATTAATTGACAAACTTGGCTCCTTCTTTTCTGTTTACATATTATTTTTGAACTGCATTGTTACTTACAGATCTATTAGGGTTATTTTCATAAAATTTTCACAGAATATCTTCTGTGGGCAAACTTTATCCCATAAGATGAACTGCTCCATGGATCTATTTACTATTTGTTGTTTCTGGTGTATTTTTGGTCACCAAAGTCATATAGTATTATTTCTGCTTTCTGACTGCATTACATTTGTAAACACATGAGTAATGAATAACAAATGTTGATGAGCAGATAATGAATAACAGACACTCTTATTTACACAGATATGCCCTTGTATGCTTTAAAATCCTGACTTCCATAGGGAAAATAACTTTTCCTAAACACTTTTGTATATAAAATCCTGTCTATCTGAAGTTACTGAAGATGCTTTCTTAAGTAACTGCTTCCAGCATCCCTTATAAAATTTGGGAAATGAGGCACGGAGAGAGATTTCTCTTGCCCATTTGAACCAAACCTACTCTGGACCTAGAATATAGCAGGATTCTCTGGAAAAGGAAGGGAATGTATTTTATCTCCTTTCCTTAGGGCAAATCAATGGACAAAGACTCTGCTATGCACAAGGAAATATAAGAAAGCTGTGGCCTTTAATTTTTACTCACTAAGGTTTTTGCTGCATTGAATATCAGTTTTCCTTGACTTAATTCTTGAGATTACTTTTTTCCCCTCAGATTTATTATTGTTTGGAAGAGAGTATTTCTACAATTGTATTTTTTAAATGGATGACTGAAGTGTGGACACTTAAAACCACAAAATATTTAGATCTGAAAAAGTGGGATGGTGAGCAGCAGACTACACAAGCTGTGTGTGCAGTGTAGCTAAAGCATATGTGGCTGCACTTTGTAATATCTAAAAGCAGGAGATGAAAATCATCCCCTAGAAAAGATCTGCATTTCTGTTCAGGGAACATATCCATAAATAGGATGCAATTGCAAATCAGAAACAAAAAGACCTGCTGCTGTTTCCTAGTGCTATGATGCTAAGCAGCTTTCCATAAATCTATTCTGGGATTTCTCCTTAGCCATTTACAAAGAGGTTATTCTCTGTATATGCCTTTTTTTCACCATTTAGTCTGTCCATGTCTGTTTGTTAAACAAGTCAGGGAAGACTGTAACAACAACGCTTCAGGCATTCATAATTTGACTGAAACAATTCCTGGATGCTACTGGTCCCTTATGCCGGTCCATTATGTTCATAAAGAGGATGATCTAGAAAGCAGTTACGTCTCTGCAGAGTTACCAGGAGTCCACAAAGATCTTTGCTAACCTGAGACACTCCTGTGCCTCATTGCTGCCCCAGGAGCGAGAGCACATGCTGCCACCCCACCAAAGCACGCTGCACCTGTGTAAATGTGTGTGAGTTCTTCGTAAGGGTTAAATATGGGGAGTGTTGGTGTGGCTTTCTCGTGGTGGTGAGATTTTTGGCAATCCTAATAGCTGTTCTTGTTCATGCCTTTGCTTGCCATTTCTCCAGTTTCATGATTTATTCAAACTGAGACAATTTTCTCGACTTGTAAAATACCCCATCCTTCCTGCACTGGCTTGGGAACTTTCCCCGCTGCCACATCTAATTCTGTCCGAGGTCAGTGGTAATCTCACTGGAACCTGGACACCACCAAGGTGCCTTTGACACAGACAGGAAGGATGTTTTTAGATATTTCCATGTAAATTCTTTTACCACAGTTGCTGGCAAGGTTTTTAGCAACTGTTTGTCAGAAATAGGGTTTGTGTGTTTCAGGGGTGCTGTGCTTCCCTCAGAAGTTACCACTAGCCAGCCTTTGTTTTTTTAATTGTAAAGCTACACTGATTTAACAAAGATTGCCTCCAGGACAGTAATTCCTATATTTACAACTCTTACCACAGAAAATGCACTTACCATGTTTCTGAAAGTTACTTGAAGTAAATATAGCGCCCTCGACTTTTGATGTCTTTAATTTTTTCTATCGTTTCAATGCTTTTTTGCCCATTTGACTAAAGTTAACAGCTTGTAACTTTTGCTAATTATTTGTCATGACCAGCACTCATTTCCATGCATTCTCAACTGGTCAGTTTGGTCTATTTTACTCATTTTATGCATTTTCTTTGAATGCTGTTTTCAAACAGGTTTTTTTATACATTTTGTAATGCATGAGCCTAGAATTGATTCACATGGCATTGCTAATAATAGTGCTGGTGCAACAGTCGAGAATCCATACCAATCAAGTGTTTGGACACACATGTATATTTCTCAACCTTTTTTAAAGAAATTTTTTCATGCTGGTGTCTTTTTTCTAAGACACTAGAAGTCAGTTTCCCTCCCATTCCCACAGTATCTTTGAAAATCTGAGGAAATAGTCTTTCCTTTCTTCTTTCACAAAAGCTGTCAAACAATAGGAAACATCATAGTACCTTTATACACTAGCCTGTACCCTGACCTAGGAAATATTAGTAATATTAATTGGCTGTGCCTCAGCTGTGTAATATATTTATAAATATGTGTTTATCAATATATTTATGTTTAAAATGTGTTCTACTTCAATATTTCTCTACACTTGGTGTGGCATAATACATTTATACAACAAAATACATTTGTATTTGTACTTACAAATGTATTTTTGTCTTTTTTCTAGGTTATGCACTGTAGTTTCCAAAGGGTTGACATAATTTACCTTTTTTGTAGGAGAAGTGTGTTCCACTCTTTTAAAAACCTGTGCATTTTTACGTCACGGTGTACGTTAAAGGAGCAGTGATTGAAATCATTGTAGTCAAGGAAGAATGTATTAAAATTATTAATAAGACTTAAACCACCTGAGACTTTCTGAATCATCTGATATGACCTAAATTCATGACCCTTCCTCCCAGTTCTTCCTTTCTCATACTTGCACAAAAATAGGAGGACCAAAAGGAGAAAAAACTGCCGACATAATAAAGGCCAGTGAAAACTACATTTGCATTAGGTCGACGTAACATTTTATGATTATAATACATAAACAAATAAACTATAAGGGCACTCACATCACACCTCATTTCAAGCTGAACTATTATAAAGCGATTAACAGCCTCACATTCCCGCTTTAATTAAGTTATGTTGTGAAATATTCAGCATTTGAACCTGTTCTGGCCTGCCTCTTTTATCATTGAATTACCATCCTTAATGTGTTTTTCTGCTGAGAGATGAATTTCATTTAAGGATTACTGTACACTGCTCTGGCATTTTGTGGTTTCTTGTCAGCCCTTGTGAATCTAGATCATTGCTAACTTCAGTTTCTCTGACATGTCCTATATGCACACTCTCTTGACTAGCCTGTCTCAGTGGATTTATTAACTCATACTGTATTCCTGTAGAAATGAATGGACATTTTTGATTAACTTAATGACAGAAATTTCAGATGACAGTAGAGTTTACTTTTGAAGCTTAGTTCAGGTTATGTAGGCCACAGCAGCTCTCTAGTGACCTATCACTTCACAGAAATGTGTTTTGAGGGTTTCAAGGCAGTGGACATCTGTCTGCCAAATACTTTCAGATGGTGCCTGCAAGGAGGGAATGGAAAAGTCCTTCTGCGCTGGGGTCTCTAAATCCACAGCCACAAACAGAGCTGCTCCCCCTTCCTGGAAGTGGTATTCAAATGTTGTATCCCTCCACATGTTGGAGGGTCTGCATCCAGGCAAACTCACACTACCAGATGACTTGGAGGGAGAGTCAGCAAGTGACACTCCAGCAAAAGGTCCTCTTTCCTTCCTTTCTAGTGCCTAGCCCAGACCAGGGCTGTGCAACACACCACAGCACCATCACTTGTGGTGGTACCTTCTCTTGCCTTCTCTCTTTCAGTTCTCAGATGATTAATCTGTGTTTTTGTTTTTTTGTTTTTTTGGGTTTTTTTTCTGGGTGGGGGTGGGGGGGATGGGAGTAGAACATGCAGAACATATCATGTTCATCATGTTCTCATGTTCTCTTGGTTAGTCACATCAATGTCCTCAGAGGTAGTTCACCAGATCTTAAAATGTGGCAGCAGATCAGATGGGTTTGTGTACTCCCACCAGCCTGCAGAATTGTCTGCTCTGGGGGAGGAAAGCAGAGACTTTTGATGTCATACCTAGTCCCATAAAGATGTGGTGTCTCAGGAATGGCACCCAAAGTCAAGAACTTCCAAAGAAGGTCTTTGCCCTGGCAAAGTGAAGGTTTGCTCAGGCACAAAGGTTTGAGTAACATGGCTTTGGCTTCCTCACAGTAATTGTATGTTGTAAATTACACTGAGTGTAATTTACTTTTTGAAAAAATAGGTGGTAATTTATTTGTGTGAAAGTAGTGGAAGATCCATGCTCTCCCCTGTGCTGGACAAGTACATAAAGCATATTTTTGCCTGCAGAGCTCACAGCTCGAACAGCAAAACAGAGCTGCTAAGAAGGATGTAGTGTTCGTATCCATGGCTTGCAAAACACATGGTAAATAAACTCCCTGCTAGTTGATAGGGACAAACACAAGAGAAGAACAAGCGGATTCAGTGAAAGTGAGATAAGACGAAGGTCAGACAAGACAAGGACTGATTCGGGAAGGGAAGAAAACTTTGAATAAATGAAGCTAGCAACGCAGGGGAAAATGCGTCTAGTATAAAAGGAGGATTGTGACAGAGATCATCCTGTTTGCTGTGTTTCCTGAAGACTGAGTTTCTGAGCTGAGTCTCTCAACCATTTATCTTTCCTGAGACCATAGATCAGGGAGGAGACATGAGACCAGGAAAGCCTTGGTGCTGTTGAGCTGGACAGGTTAGAAGTTCTGGTAGTGAGACACTGGGATGAAAGAGGAGGGTAACCACTGCAGGGACTGTGGTGAGGCAGCTCTTGCAGCTGCTCCTCTGTGCTCAGGCCAACACTGTACCAATGGAAGTTGCCTTCCTGCTTTCTTGAGACCACTGGCAATGTTAATTCTTATGGAACACTGTGTAATGCAGGCATATGTCTTATGGGGTAGACAGAAGAAAATACAGGGCTTGTCATGTTCTTATGGCTGCTGTATGTTCCTAACATCTTGTCCTGAATGAAAGCCACTGAATCACAGAGACGTTGGTGTGGAAAATTCAGACTGTGATTATTTTACCTCAAATTTCAGAAAACCTTTCCTTTTTTTAAAATGTAAAGAAATTGATTAGGGGTGATGTAAATGGAAGCTGGCGCTAAAATGAAGTATCCTATTGTTCTGTCCTTCCTGGAAAAGAATTGGAGATAATTTCCTATATGTGTTCTTGCTTTCTTAATTCACCTAAAACAAATCCTCTCCTAAGGCAGTGGCTCATAATAGCAGCATGCACGTCAGGATCATGGCATTGGCACACTGTGCTAGTTATGGGATTCCTCGTAATGCGTAAGAACAGCTGAGGAAACGTGAACTAGAACACAAACAAACTGAACTAAATCTAATTTTCCCAAGTGAGAGTAAAAATTTGTATCTGTTTTTAGAGATCTCTTGTAAGAATCTGACCTCTTCATTTCAGCAAAAGTAAAAGCAAGACTATGCAGAAGAAGGTTTTGATGTATCTATCTTAAATGAGAGCTTTTCTTTAGCCAGCTTTGTAAGTTCTAGTCATTGTGAGTAAGTTCCAATCATTTCTGCCATCGTAATACACATTCTTGAAAGAAAAAGCACGTGCTAGGCCAGCAAAAGTGGTATTTTGTCTACATTACATAGAAGTGTTTGGGAAGAGCATGCTGATATATTGTAAGGATGTACCAATATCACCAATCCCTTCCTTCCACAAAGAGGAGTAGCATCTCGTGGGAGAAAATGAGTGACAAAAAGGTCTTGCAGAAGTGGAGGGTTAAAAAGCTTACGCTTGCACTTCTGGGGCAGTATAAAAATAATGCTTCTCATCATTATTTCCAGTTAAGGATAAAGAGTGCTTAAGCTTTGTGCCATGATCTGTCTGAAATCTTGAATTCTGCTCAGCCTGTGTAAAGAATTAACATGAAAAAGGCTAAATGGAAATTCTGGCTGATGTAGGGGGATACACAACCTACCAGAGCAAACATGTTTAGAGCAAACTAGGAAGCCAGGTAACTGTTAATAAACTAGCTTTACACAATGCCCTAAAATACACCTAATTCACTCTGCCTCATCTACAATTCAGTTAGCAGCACAAGGTTATTTTAATATTATACAGAGATCAGAGACTAAAAATTGCTTGTGGGTACAGGAGCAAAGTCTTCTCAAAGAGAGAGAAATACAAATACTCACTCACAAAATTCTTGGGAAGCTCTTTTTTTTTTTTTTTT
>VYXF01007701.1:744790-813861 GCA_013397295.1 Polioptila caerulea
TTGTTTAACCTACCCTGCTTGATCTCCCTACTTTTGGTTAATACGGGAGTCAATTACAGCTTCATCTGTGCAGAATTAACTTTATAGAATATACACTAGGGATTTGTCTATCTGCTCTATTTAGATCTATGTCATAAAAAAATATGTGGTAGAGAACTGTGTGCAGGCACTGCATATGGTACGGGNGTTTCACTAGGTGGCAGTGTCTGATTACATCTGGAAGGACCACGCCAGCCAGCCCCGTGTCTCCAGCTGTGACCTCCAGCACCAGGATGAAATCCCTGGCGCTGCAGCCGGCTGGGAAGGCAGCACCACTGTTCACGTCCGTGTCTACACGGTTCACCTCGGCGGCTTCCAGGAGCTCTACCGGCACTTCCTCAGGCTGCCTGATGGGGCTATCATTGAGGTAGGTCCGGGCAGGCTCCTCGCTGCCAGATTTGGAAGGCGAAGGGGTGCATTTCAGAACTAGGTCACAGTCAAAAGAGGAAAATAGGCCGTGCCTGACCCTGCCCGAAATACACACTGAAGGCTTCCACAGGAAGACCTTGCTCCCAAACGGTAGCATCAATATATACCAATACATATCGGTAGAATCAATGAGTTAATGCTTTTGCAGCGCAAAGCAGCAATTTTGGATTGTTATAGAGCCATTTAAAGGCAGTTATGTAAGATATACATTGAAACTTCACACATAGAGACTATTTATAAATATATATCACTTAAAACCAGGTAAGGTCGTTCTGTACAGGAATTATTATATATATATATAAATATACAAGGTAAGTGCTGTGCACACGTAATGGACAGCTATTACTACAAGTATGGATCATTCACTTGGTTTGTACTCAGATACACAGAGCTAAGGCATGGAGAGATTACCTACTGGCATCTTGTATGTTTTAGATTGAATCTTGGATGTTGTCAGCATTTCAGCAGCTTGTGCACTAAAATACAATACAGGATGTTATTAAAGAGATGTATCACCCATTGCTTGTTTCATGGGCTACATTTTGTTCATTGCTTTGCCATTTTTGTTCTAAGTGCTTTGAAGAAGAACATTTCCTTTTTTGCCTTTGGTCTTGTGTTGAGAGACTCTAAAAAAAGATTGGCATTTAAGAGAAAGTAGAGTCAAAGAATATTACTTGTCTATGCAGATAAGAAATGAGAGCATCATCATGGAGATCTTTTTACCAAAACTGGCGCAAGTGATGATGAAACACAACGTTTTCATCTGCACACTTCTAAGGTGAAGGTTCAAGTACATCTTTCCAGCATGAGGCAAACATTTCTTCTGCTCCTTTGGTTAATATTCCAAGGCTGTTTTCTTCATTAAATGTTGTATTCTTAATGTCTTTGCCCTACTTGGCTTTTTAAAGAAAATTTAATTTAAAGGAAACTGTCCTCAAGGATTTCAAACATAATTTTCTGCCTGGGGAACTTGTGATTCACCAGAGTGAAGACACAAGAGTCTTCAAGCTGGCCAAAGAAAACAAGAGAAGGCATGTGGCCTACATGAAGTAGAACTTAATTACTGGAACAAAGAAACTGGCAAATCCAGGTCCATGCCCAAGTTTGTTGGAGAAACTCCTCATGTGAATAATTGCCTAGATTTTTGCTAAAACACCTTTTCCGCATTGGAGGTCGACTGGGCAGCCCAACTCCTACTCTCTGCCTGTTACAAATGTAGCTTTTTGTGGAATCATTTTTCCCAGTTAAGCTCTTCTCAGCTTTTCAATGGTGAGGTTTCATCCAGCTTCGACCAGACATTGGAAGGGGGGTCTTTGAACACCCAAGGCACTCTTAACCCGGTGCACTGTTTCAGCTCATTAACCTGTTCTGTACTTCTGAGAGAGAAGAAATGTGTTCTCATACAATGAAGTTTTGTCTTCCCAGGTGAGCTTTTAAGAAGCTTCCAGCATCCACACAGTAAACAATGTATAACATGGATGGCTCAAGCTGCTTCTCCACAGTTTCCCACACCAGATCATAACATAGCCTATCCCTAAAATCTATGACTGAGTCTTGCCTCATTGTCTTGAAAGTGCACATCTAATTTAGGAGATCAATGTGTGCTTTACAGCATTTTTACTTGTAGATCTAAATGCAATTACATATAAGAAATGTGCTTAACTAATAATTGCAGTAAAGCCCATATACAGATCTTACATTTAGCTGATAACAGATGTAATTATACATTTGTGTGTTTTATAGGTCAGGGCTTTCTACTTCAGTTTCAAATTAGGCAAATTTAATGAATTTTAAAACTATACACTGACAAGTGAGAAGTTTGCTGCCATGGAGAAAAATACCCCTGAGCTTTACTGGTTGCTGCTGTTGTCACTCCTCAGGAACATTTTTTTTCCTCATTTGCTGCAGCTAGACAAGCAGGGGTGCTTGAGTGGGGTTAGAAAATTGTTTTGGAGCTGAGGGTGCATTGCAATGTTATGTATAGTTTTTAAGAGTGTAGGAGATGAAAGGAACCTGGGCTTCTTGGAATAATCTTTTCAGTTTGCTCCCTCTGTTGACAACTTGTTGTGTATAAGTGTTTTCAGTTTGACTATCTAGAGCTAGTTCAAAAGTCTCAGGTAATTTAGTTTACTTAACCCTAGTCTGTCTTAGGTATTTTGCTCCCAGTGACTCAATGGAAAGATTTTTCTGGATTCATGCATTCTATTTGGTCAGAAGTCTCCTCATATTCTAAATTTAATCAGCTTCCATTATAAATAAGGTTTCTCTTTACCAGAAGTTTACCTACAAAATATAATTTCATAATCTTACCTGTTTCATTCTCAAATGGGTACAATATCTCACCAAAAGAAACAAGATGAGTTCCCCTTTTTACTTCTCCTTTCTCTCCTCACCTATCTTGCAGTGGTGAAGGAGGGAAGGCTTTTCTTCCACATTGGTGAGGGCAGAGAGTGTTATCTATTCTCTCTCCCTGTCATAGAAGTGACAGCTGCCTTTCCTTTTTCATGATCAGCAAGCCTCTTTCTCCTCACCCGAGACAAGATATTTGTATGAAATGTTGTGTTGGGACTGCAGGAACACAACCTGTTAGAGCAGGGGTCATCTGTGGCAATTGTGACATGTCCTACCTTTGTATATACATCTACCTGATCTGCAGCATCCACAGAGTAAGAAAACAATCAATTTTCACTTATTTTGTTCTTCTGGATGGGCTAATGCTCTTGTACGGCTGCAGAATGCAAAGAGTAATTCAATGGCATCTAGGAACTGGGGATTAAATGCAACTTCTGCCTGGGAAACAATCCTTTTTATTACAGTAACATACCAAAGGCGAAAATGTAATTATTTCAGTGTAAATTTTTGTTTGTTTGTTCACTTTTATTAAGAAATTCTGAAGGCATGTAACTCTGAAGACAGGAGAATAAAAAGACTTTGACTTTTAATTTCTGTAAGTTTCAGGATCATACCTGAAAGAGCCATAACACTTATTCCTAAATACTACAGTGGAACCTCATGAATTCAGGCATTTGAGTCCATTAGATATTTAATGCTTTGTGCTGTTTACAGCATGATGGGTGTTGGTTTTGGTGGGTGTTCTTCAAAAACAATATGTTTAATAGGAGGAAATGAGCAACTTGGCAGAAAACAACACAGGAACTACAATAACTTTGAAAAAGTATGTACAAATATAGGCATTGTTCACAGGGCACCACCAGCATAAGCAGTAGATTCTTAGCATTCAGCTCACTGAGGGGTGTGGGCAGGCTGGCAAGATCTGGGGCAGTGTTCCTCTTGGCACATACAGGAACATGAGAACAGCACTGAAATCACCAGGCCAAATTCTACCTCAGGTGCATGTGTTCAACNAGGGTGTAGGCAGGCTGGCGAGATCTGGGGCACACACAGGAACATGAGAATAACACTGAAATCACCAGGCCAAATTCTACCTCAGGTGCATGTGTTCAACTCTTGGTGACTTTAACTTCAGATATGTTTCTGTATCTGCAGTTATTCTTTGACATGCATAAGAGGAATTTTGCATAATCTTGCTGTGAAGTCCTTGGATGCTCATAAGGAATTCACTTCATATTTATGGCCTCATCCTACTCTTTTGTATTTCNTGGCAGAAAACAACACAGGAACTACAATAACTTTGAAAAAGTATGTACAAATATAGGCATTGTTCACAGGGCACCACCAGCATAAGCAGTAGATTCTTAGCATTCAGCTCACTGAGGGGTGTGGGCAGGCTGGCAAGATCTGGGGCAGTGTTCCTCTTGGCACATACAGGAACATGAGAACAGCACTGAAATCACCAGGCCAAATTCTACCTCAGGTGCATGTGTTCAACTCTTGGTGACTTTAACTTCAGATATGTTTCTGTATCTGCAGTTATTCTTTGACATGCATAAGAGGAATTTTGCATAATCTTGCTGTGAAGTCCTTGGATGCTCATAAGGAATTCACTTCATATTTATGGCCTCATCCTACTCTTTTGTATTTCAGTGAAAGCAAGATATTCTCGTAGCTCTAATTCAGCAAATCACTTCAATGTGAACCTAATTTTATCTAGGGAGCAAAAACTCACTTTATAATAGTTACCTTTCTTTTCTTTTTTTTTCCCCCAGTAAGCAAAGCCAGTTTGTAAGTGCTATGTGTAGATGTACACTAGCTAGGAATAAATGTCCTCTAAGTAATAGCTTCTTTGAAATACTTATTTCTTTATGTGTAGTATTCCCATTAGAGGTCCAGATTTCCTGGTATAACTAGAAATTTCATGTCTGGTATGAAAAGTAGTTTTATAGGTTTCATAGGGATGAGGTAAAACTAACTGTTTTAAAAGGAACATTAAGTACAAGGTGACATGTATAAATTGCCCTACAAATGTTAAATAAAAAGATTTCTTTTTAAATGTGCAACATAAAAATTATAGAGGTTAAACTTGTAGGTACAGTCTTTTTGTCATAAGCATTGTAAAACTCAAAGAATTCATGTGCAGTAAAAACCATTTTCTTTTTTACCTTTAATATATTTCCCCTTTATAGTAATTCAATTTAAGCGTTGGCTAACCAAGGAATGACCTTCCCAAAATAAATCACTTTTCATGCTTTTCGGTATCCATTAATCTGATGTTATTGTAATATAAAGGAAATTATTGAATTTTAACATTTTAAATGTATTTGAAATCCATGCACAGGAAAGTTAATGATAGTGGTACGTGTTTGCTGTCTACATGGTGATAACACCAACTTGGTGATTTTTATCTCGACTTTTGCTGACTGGAGTTGATTTCTTATTAAAAGGGCAAAGATAAGTCACTTTAACTCAAAAAATCAGTTTCTTATTACAGGCCTAGTGAACCTCAGCATTGTAGAGAAAGTTTTTGTATAGTATGATTTTATCTATCAAATAAGCCTTCACAAATGTCAAGGATTCATCAAATTTAAACTTACTGGATAAAAAAGATCTGTTTTCTCTAATTACTTGAAAAGTACCTAGCAGTAATAGGATAAGACAGCGTAGGTGACTAGCCAATTACTTAGTTTAAGCTATTTACATCAATCCATATGCTATAAATTATGTCTAAACCCTCCTGCACTTCTGGAAAAGTGAATAAAATCATATAAGTTTATTTTGAATACAAGATCAGATATGGTATGCTGAGTGACACTTAAAAAGAATGAAACAGTAACCGTAGCTTATTTTCTGAAGCAATCTTGACACTAATGCTAAATTACAGCTTGGAAACATCTAGCATTTTTACCTTTATGAGAAAAGGCTTTTTACATATTTAACATAATTCTAGGGAAAATATACTGGAATTATGTATAAAGATATGTACACTGTAACCAAAGGGCATTTATAGTCCCCAGTAGAATACTTACAACAATTTTATTGCCATTTGGTGTCATTTTCTAACAGATATAAAATACAGCCAGTAAACAAACTAGACTTTAGATTTAAGCTGACAGCTTTTCCTTCAGAAGCAATATTCAGATATTTAATCTTAAGAATACTGAATATTTTACAATTGTTTGAGCAAACTGTACTTTTAGCATGTGAAGGACTGCATGCTTTTATATACAGTTCTTGGATCTGATAATGACACTAAAAAACAACCTTAGAATAATCTACACATTTGTTGCTCTCTTACATTCCCTGGGCAAATCAACAAATTGCCTCATGTTTTATTCTTAATTCCACAAATTCTTTTTTTTATACACAGTGTTACTATGAATATTGGGTTCTATTTTTTTCCCCTGTGTGTGCATAAGCCATGCAGTTTACTCCAGCACAGTTTATGCATGGCTGCGAGTGCAGCTTTTTCTGGCCCTAATTTCATTAAAGGAACAAATAGGCCAAGTTTACTGCAAAAGCCTCACGTGCTGTTTTCATGAAGAGTCTCACTTCAGTAGTCATTAAAGGTTTATGGAGGAGAGAACGAGGGAGGATCGCTCCAGCTCAGTGCCTGAGGTTGGTATCCTACCTCATGTCTTCATCCTCATCTCTGCAGACACTGGGAGGGAGCAGCACAGCTCTGGCTTTTCTGTCAGCTGGGTCAGCTGTGGGGAGTGGGTGAGGACGTTTTGGCTGGGGGAGAGGCTGGGCAAAGGTGATTACTTGGTGTAAACTGGCCCACTTTGGCTGGCTTCAGCAGCATCGTGTCAGGTCACCACAAACGTGGCCAGTTCAAGCCAACCATGAGTTGATTCCCTGGAAATTCCTATGAAAGCAGGGATTAACAGGAAAGGCTTGTCCCTCAGAAGAGTGATTAAAGCATTCAGGTGTGTACATAC
Source organism: Polioptila caerulea (assembly GCA_013397295.1). NCBI lineage: Eukaryota > Metazoa > Chordata > Aves > Passeriformes > Certhiidae > Polioptila > Polioptila caerulea. The sequence continues at coordinate 751,555 of VYXF01007701.1, forward strand.
TCGTGGGCTGAATAGGCTTTACCACATGCTGCCTGCCTAATTCTGAGATTTAATCTTGTCCCATTGAAAACATAATGTACTTTGCAAGTGCATTCAGTGGGAGAATGATCTCTCTCAGTATGCATTGAGGTTCAGTTGGGAATCACACATTTTACCAACTCAGCTAGGGGATACTCCCATGGACATAGACAATCAGATCAGTACAGCCTGCAGACCTACAGCTCTTTCATTGAAGGTCATGGCAGTATAGCAAGTGTCACTTCAAATATGAAGTAAACCAGACTGTTTTAAGTTATTGTTTAATGTTATAGTTCAATTAAAGATAATCAGTTTGAGAAAGAAATTAGTTATCCAGGCAGCACTTTCCTTGTCACTGAAAAGGTGAGAACAAGGAAAAGAGATTTCCTGGGGAAATCTTGTGCTTGTATGCTTTGTTCTTAAATTGATCCAATTGATGTGACATGTAAACCCTGTCCTGAAATGGACCCAGTCTGTTGCCCCTTGCCTTTGTGGTGGGTAAGCCAATCCCTCTGTTGCAGATGAAGTGGAAGAGCACAATGTGTCTCAGCCGAGCAGAAGTTATTCCTCCATATCCTGTTTCAGTTTTTTTTCCCTGTCAAGTACAAGATTAGGTCCTTGCTTTTATTTCAGTAAATCGTGGTATGATTTTAAATGGAAGCTATGACTATTAATTGTGAATCTATTATCAGTCAAGACTATGTTGCAACAGGATGGAAATGCAGGAGGTAGCCTTGCAGCATGTGGCCATTTCCACCCTCCCTAGTGTTCTATAAATCTCAGATTTTAAACACTCTGTACCCCAGAAAGTCACAGAGTCATGTGGAAAAAGATTTCTTTCCTCCAAGTGGCCACGTCCTGCTGGTCTATGGTGCTGTCTGTGCACTAATAGGAGGACCAGGAAAGGAATGAGACAGGTTCACTTCAGCAGGACTCATTGGCTTTCAGATAACCAAAAAATTAGAAAAGTACAGAATAAGGCATTATAGCTTTGTTCTGTACAGGTGGATTCAATTTTAAATCATACTGGCTTCTTTTTTGCTTGCAGAGAATGTGGGGTGAGGAGCAAGGATTACCTACCTAACCAACAAGTACACAAATATATTATGCTCATGGAAATTTCAATTTCTTTTTCTTGGGGTCCTGAAGAGTTAGAACTTCTTCAGTTGTTTGCAGAAGGAAAGGAAGCAAGTTCAAGCACACCCATTCAGTCTGAGCTACTGCTCAAGGGAAAAATTCTGCCATGCTCTCTAGTTGTATTATATAACAAACAGCAGTGATGATTAAGGGGTACTTTAAAAGTGTTATTTTATATTAAAAAATACATCTTTCAGTTTCAAGCCACTTTAAACACCAAGATTTGCTGCATTTTCAGTGATTTTCAGGGTGATTTTATGCTAAAAGGGCAGAGTCACTGATTGTTGCAGAAAGTGTTTTGTACTTTTCAACACTTAAAATCTTTATTCATATATCACAGTTTTACCTGAATCAGCAGTAAAATCTCTGAAGTCAAAGGATAATTGCCAAAACAGCATTAACTTACTTTATCTGAATAAAAAAAATAACCTTTGAAAAAGTACCTTGCAGCTACACAGATTGACAAAATGCATCAATTATATTTTTGCTCACTTTATAATTACATTGCAGTAAGTGCACAAAGTGAACTTTACTACATGGTTGATTAACCATAAGGTTACTGCTATTAAGTCACTCACAGAAACAACAACTTGGACTTTAATTTAAGAACATAACTCTGCACAACATCTGATCAAGTTTAAAAATCTGACATATCTATACAAGCTTCAATTTAAAGTACACAAGTAAATGATAGCACCTTAATTGTAGCAAAGGGTTCCTGTTGCTTCAGTCAGGCATGCTGGGTATGTGAACAATCAGGTTTGGAGGATCTCTTGGTATGTGTTTACCAGGACCAAAGGAAAGGTTTTTCCAGTGGACTCTAAAGATCCCATATATCCTCTTTTTTGGCATAGAAACAATTCTTATGGAGAGCAAAGGAGGGAGCTGGGGTTGTGTAGCCTGGAGAAAAGGGATGATCTTATCACTCTACAACTATTTGAAAGGAGGTTGTAGCCAGGTGGGGGTTGGTCTCTTCTGCCAGGCAACAAGAAACAGGACAAGAGGAAATGGATTAGATATTAGGAAAAATTTCTTGACAGTCTGAAAGGATTTTCAAGCACTGGAAAAGGCTGCCCAGGAAAGTGGTTGAGTCACCATCCTGGAGGCATTTAATAAGCATGTCAGTGTGGCACTTGAGAACATGGTTTAGTGGTGGACTTGGCAGTATCAGGCTTATGGCTGTACTCAACAATCTTGAAGGTCTTTTCCAAATCTACCTAAATGATTCTATAAAATGAAGTTAGTGTTCCAACTTGTGGGGAATTAGAGTTGCAACTCCAGGTATACACTGATGATATTTCCACATATTTTTCTCAGATTATTGCAACTGGAAAAATACTTCTTTTTCTGTTAACTCACTGACGCTGTGGGCCCCCTTTACATCTCCTGTCTTCTAGACTTTGTATAATGCAGAAGTGATGCTATAAAGTCCTACCATCATGTTGTATCTCTTTTTGACCTGAGAGTTTATGCCATGAGATAAACAGCTTTGGGCAACCTAAAACTGCAGTCTCCCTTAGTCTGAAAGAATAAAACTAAAAATAAAGTAGCAGCTGTTCTGTGTAAGTGCTATCTGGGTGAGAAGAAAGAATAGCCTGGTACAGAGAAACTTGCTTAGGATGTAGGATGCACAAGACCACTCCAATATTTAGTCTCAACTCTTCATGTGAGGTGGGGAATATTTACTATGTTGCCTGTTTTCCTCTGTTCTTGAGGTAGCAGCACTTCCTACCTTCACAGTGTATCAAAACCAGAAGTACAACGAAGACTGTAAGATGCTTCAACAGACAGAAAATTAGAATACACAAAAAAATACAATAGAAATTAGAGATTATTCCCTTACACGTACCTGTGTTTGGAAAATTTATTATAGCTGTGCTAAACTTGATTGAGAATAGAAAAATTCTTTAAAATATTACTGTATTACTGGATCAACCTGCTTTTTCATGCTAACATTTCATGCTAACAGCAGCTAGACCGAGCCAAGCTCAGTTATTTCTCAGTATCTGAAATCTGATTTCTGCTCAAATTCATCTCAGCAAAATTTCTCTTATATGGGCACTCCAAAGCATGAAAACAATTGGAGTTAGGGCACTCTTGTGCAAAATGCCACCCACATGATACAAGCTGAGGATCTGACATGTGATGTGGTAACTACTAATGAACTGAGCTGAATCTGATGCAGTGCCTTGGCTTTATAACCAATTTCCAGTCCTATAACATCTCCTCCTCATGGCCTTGATTTCCTTCTTTGAGTGTATATTCTTTATTCACTCAAATCTTCTCCATGTGTCAAGAACATCATAAGAAGAAATTATGAAAGGCAATGGGCATAAAAATCCCCATTCCACTGTTTTACTAAAGCATTTAGAGTGAGAAAAAGTAGGTGAATTCACATTTCACAAGTGTTTAAATTGTTAATCTCACTGCTCTATCTGTATTAGTGAATACATTTACAGTAAGTTTTACTTTATAATATTTTGGCAGAACTGTTAGAAAAATTGTTATAAGCCCAGGAGTGGAACTGAACCATGAAAGCTAAACCATAAGCTGCTGCAAAGCTGGGTTATTAGTATGACAGAATAAAATTTCACACACACCAAAGCTTCTAAGCTGTGATATTTTGAAAGCAAGAATAGAGGGGTGGAGAAGGGTAATCAAAGTCATCTATGTTCCCTCTGATATTTCACTGAATGCTACCATAATAATATGTTGGTTTTGTCTGTTCTGTTTTTCAGGCATTTGGTGATGTTCATGAGGAAAGTCTTTTGCATAAAGTGAGCACAGACCCAGAGCATACACGGGAAAAGGACAATGTTCTGTGTACATCTACACATCTCAAGCTGAGGGAGAGGAAAAAGAGTACAGCAAGGTGCAAAGGTATTATTTTCAGTTTCTATACCTAGATGAAAAACAATCCTGATACCTAAGCATAAAATGATGGGAGAGAGAAAAAAGAAATAATTTTAAAACAGTTTCTTATGAGAAACCTAGGGCGTGATCAGTGACAGCTGAAATGTCACAGTTGTGTTTTCCTGTGTGTCTTCATCCCTGGGTAGTTTCATCAGCTGTTGTAAGAATCCTGAAGGCTGAAGAGCTGTCCTTTACCCAAACACTGTCATACTTTCCATTCAGAATCTCAATACAGTAAGGCAATCCAGAGCAATCTAACTTAGGCAAGGGCCTAAGTTATGCAGGAGGCAGGCTCAAATCAGTTATTGTATATATATATTTAGGTATGTGTCCAGACATATTGGTCTAAGCTCAGAAGTCCAAATCTCTCAGACTTGTACTTTGTTTTCCACTGTGAGAGCCACTGCCCCCCCTGACAGTGCCTAGAGAAGTACATGCAGAGCAGAACATCTCTATCGAGTTTTCAGCAATGCTGCCCCTGACCAAAGGTAATATCAGGGTGTTTGATGACAGAGCACTATGGAACATGCTGGGTGTCCTTAGGCATCACTGTTATTATGAGATATCAGTTTCTTCTTGTGGCTTATAAAGGCTCATTGTAGCTGGCTCCACAAGATCTCTGCACTCAGCTGAGTCCTATCACAGTCAGTTTTTCAATGCCCTCTAAGGAGCAAAATTCAGTTCAAAGCACCTTGTGTTACTTTTAAAATCACAGTAATCTTGTTTGCTAACAGAGAAACCTTGGAAAGTTCACATGAACACAAAAGACACATTTTTTTAAGGAAATCTGGTAAGTTTAGTGTATAGGCTCCCACTCCTATGCCCCTTTTATTGGGGGAGAGAGATTGGTGTATTTGTATCATGTCTTTCTCTACATTTTTTTTTTCAATTCTTCAGGAAATCGGGTTGGCTCTGTCAACAGCTAGTTCCTGCAGCAACACATGGTCCATGGAGTTGTTTACATCGTGATCCACATCCATGGTATGGCTACTGTCTGACAGGATTTACATTTCTGATGGCCACACCTCTGCCCATGCAGTGTTGTCCTGTGAATGCTCCCTTCACAGCTCTTCTGTGGCTTCAGCAAGCTGTGCAGCATGGTGAACTCACGGGATCAGAGCACAGATTGGATCATGCAAACATAACTATTTCATGTGACTTTTTTCCCCCCTCCCAGTTGTGGGGCATAGATTTGTCAGGTTTGCTTGTTGCTGCTTTTTCAGCTTTGCTTGTACCTGTTAACTGTGGTGGGCAAAATGTTGCTGATTTGTCTTTCAAGTTTCATGACTAAAGCATTGTCAGTGTCTTCAGTAATTGTTCAAAGCACAATGGCATTGTAATTGCAAGACTGTGAGAAGGCCCAGAAGAGGAGCCATGATGGCTTCATCCACCAGTTTGGTAGCCAAGTCCCAACATGCTGCAAAATTTACAAGATCCAAGAGACATATTTTCTGAGGTGGTTGCAGTGGCCATACCTGCTTCCCTGACAGGAAAGGCAGCTTAAAGCAACCTGGAGGTTGTGTTCATGCTTTCTTAGAAGTATTAAAGCTGGAACCAGCCAGTTCTCTTTAGTTAGAACCAGTCAGTGCCTATTCTATTTGGCTCCATACAAATGTGTCAGAAATTGCCCATGCCCCAAAGGCAAGAACTACAAGAGACAGCAGAAGAAGGTGGAAAGGGGAACACAGGCAAGACAAATGAAATAATTCGTGCAAGGCCATCAAAATCAGAGGCAAATGGAGAAATATAGGGCAGACTGCCAGCATCCTGACTCAGTCTTCCCTTTTTTGTCCTGAGAATGAAGCTGAAAACAGGAAGAAACTTACCTTATTACTATTTTGAATAGTTTATGTAGAATTCTGTAGTCAATTAAGATAGGAACCAGTGACATTTTTCTAGCATGTTATGATTTTCTGGTGTCCCTTTGTTCACACTGCTATGGTAAAAGATTTTCAGATGCATTTATCTTTGTAAGATTTTACCCAATATCTTGAGCACTGTTAATTAATAGCATTGCTTAAATCTGTAGTTCTCATCCACCTCAATAAACATTAAATTACATTAGGTAGTAACCTAAGGTTAAGATTTAAATGTCACTCCTGAGACTAGTTTTAATTTGGGTATGCAAAATAGTGGTGTGGTTTCTACCTCTTGTTTGTTTTGTTGTTTTTTTTTTCCAGTTTGTGTGGTGTGCATATGTCTGTGGTTATTTTATGATTTATGCCCAGACAGAAATGGTGTTAAAAAACTTCTGAATATCTACAAGAATTGATGTGATTTTTGTGGCTTTTATTGCATAAGATATTATTTGGATTACTTCTCTCTGTCATAATGGGAATAAAATTGCCTTTTAACGTTTGCTTTGCCTGTTGACACTTTTAAACTTTTCTACATAACTCTGGAAAAGAAATTAACTGAAGAGAGACCACCCAGTAACCTATTGTAGTTTCTGGGTGACAGTACCAAGATGCTGTGGGCTGCATCTTACTGTGTGCATCTTCCTGGCCTCAGTTTTGCCTTTCATCATGACTGACTATAATGGTAAAAATCCCATAGGGCAATATCATACCCTGGATTTCTCACCATTGAGTTAAGGTATCTCAGTCTGGTTCTGTGAGATTTGAGCTTTGGTGTTGGTAATTCAATTTTGGAATTTAGTCTGATGGTGGGACTGACTTTATGTGTGGAACCACCATAGCTTCAGTTCTGATAGGACTGTGTTGATTTTTCTGACAAACGTAGGTCTAGTACTGAAACTTTGTTCAGCATGAAGGACTTGACTGACTACTTTTATTCCTCCAGTTATATTGAAATGTCTACACTGAATTCCATTTGATCCAGGATATACGATTCTGTACATTGCATTACAGTGAAAACTGAATTTATAGTATGTTTAAATAATAGGTAAATATTTACTTTTTTTTTTTAATGTTGCATCCTACCTATTAATTTTGATTACTTTCATCTTATGTTTGTTGGTCAATGTGCAGTGGGTGGCATTGGCTTTGAAATTGTTTTCTGAACTGCTCTTATCAGCAGCATCATCCATAATGCTCAGTTATAGCTGGATAGTAATTGCCTGTCTATGCAGTGTTCCTTTGCAACAATTTTCTCCTGTGTAGCTATATATATGTAGTCATTACTGAAAAGTGTAAATAAAGAATCCTTTTAGTGGTGTAGTTTCCCTGGGTACCTACTGTGCTCTTATTATCTAAAACATACTCCCCATCTGTAGATCTGTTCTATTAAAGGATAAAGACATAACTATGAATTAAAAATTAAAATGCTTGTTGTAGATTGGAGAGCAGGGTCTATTAGAATATATCTGGCACTAGGCTACCAGTACAGTAGATAGATTACACTGAGCACCAGTTAAGCAAGGGGATGAAAAATGAGTGATTTTCATCATTCAGTTAAATATAGTGCTAAGTGGTATGTGCTAGCATTAAAAGCAAATTACTTAGCACTTCACCAATCACAGCATGAGAGCATTCCATTGGAAACAGTATTTTCAGTGATGCTCAGTCCTCAGTTTTATTAAATAAATCCACTGTTAATGCTTTAGGAAGCAGAAGAAGATGTATTGCTATGATAATAAAAAGATTGAAAATGTAAAAATGAAGAGGAGCGGTACCTCATTTTAATAAATGTGCTAAAAAAATCCTCCCTCTCTCTTAACAACAAAACTCCAAAGTGCTGGTAGATCTATAATTTCCTGTACTTTTTTTAGGTCTTCCTTCCTTCCTAATGAATATGACCTTTTCTTTTTTTTTCTTTCTTTATAATGACATCTTTTTTTCTCATAAATCTGCTGCCATGTCACCGAACATTTTGATGAGCTTTTCTGATTCCCTCTTATATCTCCTTGATAGGATATTATTATCCAGTAATCTAAAGATGGGGAGCCTGATCCTCAGCAAAAGTACTTTTTGGCTGCTCAGTTAAAGACAATGGAGATGTGAGAATTTACAGCACAAGAGGTTTTGACATTGAGGGCTGCCTTTATATCATGTAGCAGCATTATTTCCTCCACAGCAATGGGCATTGGAAGACACCCAAATCTATTGTCTGAACACATATGAATAGTCTTAAACCTTTCTGACTCTCAAACCAATCCTAAACAGGAGTCAGGACCTGCACAACAAAATTCTTGGGGATGACACATGCAGGAGATGGTCCAAGGTCTGAGCCATAGATTCTTCTTCACCAGCCAGATCAAAAAAGAGGAGATAAAATAACAGTTCAGATGTAACAATTACAAGATCAATGAGACTATGCATGAAGCTATTTTGAGTCCTCCATTTTCCCTGTCGTGTAGTTCTTTGGGGAATCCTGTTTTGACTTTTCTCTTATGACTAGAAAAAGAGGCTGTTTTCTTTGTAAAGTGCATTGTGTTTGGCTGACATGGAATCCATTTTCCCATTTTCCCCTGTTCTTTGTACTGGCAGCTGGAAAGGTGTTGCTGCCGTGCTGGCGTTACGGCCATCGCTGGGGCACGCTCACACTCTTTCTCCAACATTCTCCTCCTTGCCAGTAGGCTGGGGATGGGCAGCAAGTTGGGTGGGGACACAGCCAAGAGGTCTCAAAGCTGACTCAAAGAGACCAAAAGGATGTTCCACACCACATGGCACCTGCTCAGCAATGACAGCTAAGAGAAAGGAGGGCCAGAACGGTGGCGTTTGGTACTTGTGACATTTGTGTTCCAGAGCAATGGCTGCAAGTACTGAAGCTCTGCTTCCTGGGAAGTGGTCAGATGTAGCCTGCTGATGGGAAGTAGGGAATAAAATCTCTTGTTTTCCTTTGTTTCCAGTTTATCAAGCTGCCTTTATCTTGACCCATGAGGGTTTTTTCTGTCTTGTCTTCTCCCCCACATCCCACTATGGAGAAGAGTGACAGAGCAGCTTGGTGGGCAACTGATGTCCAGTCAAGGTCAACTCCCCAATAAAGAGAAACATGTAGGAAGTGATGTAGTTAATCTATTTTTAGTACAAATGTTTACTGGAGGTGTTTTGAGTTTTCTCTTGGCCCTAAATTTCTGGAGCTCTGGGGAAATTATGTGATCTTCCCAAAACAGGTACTCTTTCCACTTTTGCTTAATGTTTGCTTAACACTTTAGTGAACTCAGTGTAGAATAATACAGCAGAAATTTTTCCATTAATAGTGTAGGATTATTTTAATAGAAAGAAAGAAATACTTTACAAAATCTAGACCTATTTCAAAAAGTTTCCTTGTGAAAAAATAAAATGTGTTTTTTTTAAAAAAAAAAAAGTTATAAAACAAGGCATTTAATCAATGCTTTCTTCTCTTTCTGCAGTAGACTTTTCATTCTCATTTCCCTTTTTCTACTTAAATATACACTCCAAAATGGGCCTTTTTTCCCACCTGTTTTACTAGAGCTTTATTCTAAGTACTTCCTTAAACCTTAACATTTTTATTTTTTTTAACCAGTAGAACCTTTCCTTCTCAAAATATTTGAGGACATGATATTTAAAGTAGACTTCAAAACATAGAATTCCTTTTTTCATTTTACTGGCTGGCACATAGTGGTTCTGATGCATCTTTCCTGGGTATGCCAATCCTGTCATATACACTAATATGAAATAATGACACAAGGTTGACTTAACTAGACATAATAGGGCATATTTCTAAAACATTCTGTATGGGAGGTATATGCACAGATCTTGCTACTTGTTAATGAAATTGGAAAACTTCATCTGCACTACGACATATATTTTTAATAGTCTCCTACTCCAAAAGCATGGAGTCCTTGCACAATAAAATAACAAAAATTAAAAACAAGAAAGGATTTTTTTTCCTCTTCATGTTTCAGATGAATTTTAGAACTTCATCATTCACAGTGAATTTGGAGCAGCAACAGTGTCTAAAATCAGGGCAAGAATGTGCATGTACACGTGTGCTCCTGTGTACAGATTGAGAGCAGGACAGATTTCAGTGACAAGGCTCTGTATTTTAAAACTTTCCAAAGTTTTTTCTGTTTTTGATGCTGTTTAAGTCTTTATTTTCTATCTTGGAATAAAAAAAAAATCACTGTTTGAAGGCTTTTGTGTTTTTCTCCACAGATATTGTCTCTGAATATATTAAAAAGGCTCTGAATATCAGAGAACATGCTTTATTTTTTTCATAATATCTTACAAATTGGAGATGAAAAAGCCTAAATTTTTTAATGATCTCATCACATTATTTTTTTTCATTAACAAGTGGTGGACAAGAATATGTTGCAGTCCCCAATTCCCCTCTACTCTCTCTTATTCCCCACACTGCTCTTTTTTAAGCACAGATAAACTCACCACATTACATTAACCTACCAACAGCTCTTAAGTGCTGATTTTCCTTATGAACCAATGGCCTCATGCACATGTGTCTACCTTATCAGAGACACAACATTTTACCTGAGTCTGGAGCTGAGTGTATAAGCCAAGGGCTTGTCTCTGGCCCTCTGACAGAAGATGATGGGATGTCAAAGAAGGGATGTCAAAAGAGCCAATGCAGGCATGGCTTTGTCCAAAAAGATAATGGTGAGCACAGACTAAGATGTTGCATTCAGGTTGCTAATTTCTAGCTTTCCTCTTCTAACCTTGTTATTGTTGTGGACACAAGCTCTCCTTTGAGCACAGCTGTGCCACCTGAAGAGATCATCTACAGCTGCTTTTTCATGCAGGAGAAGGTCCCATGGGAGCTTTCCCTCACCCATTTCAGACTGAGCAGCAAATACCTTCTGCTTCAGCTGCTCAAGCCCCACAGGACCATGTTCAGCCAAAACAGGTGAGAAAGCATTCACATGAGTAACTCCACTGGCTGTTCTGAGTGCAGTCATCTCTGGGAGAAAGGTGGTGAGGACAGGTGGGAGTCATGCTGTCATTGCCTCATCCAACACAACTGAGACTGAAGTGGGTTTCTGCTGTCTGTGTGTGTGTCTGGTTTAAAGGTTTATTTGGAAGTTCTGTGGTTCTTATTTGATTATGAATGTTGTGAGTGATAAGACAGACCTTGAGGTAGGAGTCCTTACAGACAACCCACTGTCTGGGGATGAAACATGGACTTTAATACTCATTTTAGACAGAGATGAAAAAGAAAGCAGGAAGTGTGTGCATATTATATTGCATAAAATGTAATTTATGAGGTTTTTTATTGTTATTATCATTATACTTTCAGTTATATACTCTGCTGCTGAGAAACTCAACCCGTGCCTAATTTACCACTCATGTACCTTGGGGTAAGAATAGCGCTAAAATGGGGGCTGCCAACCAGCTTCAGAATTAACAACACTGAAGAAGGAATGGAAGCCTCTGTATGTTCCCTGAACACAGTGGACATCAACCTTAAAAAGCAAAATGGTATAATGGTTTCCTTCAGTGCACGTGCCAGCAGCTCTGTGAAGCTGTGTAAAATTCTGTGTGCTGGATAAGGAGTCACATCCACTCTGCAGGCTGCAGACTTCTGGAGCCCTCTCAACCTGGCCCATACACAGCCCCAGATTTTATACTCCTGGGTAGGATGAAATAAAAAGATGCTGAGATAGACATTGCTTTGAGTGAGGGACCCAGTCAGAGGACTTCTTAAGGCTTCTGATCAGATGGGACATGAAGAGGAGAGAAAAGGGGCTTCCTACAAGGTCAGAGCTTTGTCAGCAAATACTACAGTGTTTCTACTGGCTCTACAAGGTTCCAGAAAGGGGAGTGATTTGCCTCGGTAATTAGGTCAGGATTGTAGTGGTTTGGCTTCTTTTTATCCTTGTTATGTGGATAACTCGGATTTATTTTTTCTTCTCCACGGACTCAGCAGTACAATTTCAAAATTGACATGGTGCTTATCGGAAGTTAGTAATTGGATAGTGCAACCCATTTGTTTGATAAAGCTGAACTGTTCATTTTTGGCTTCCAAAAGCTAATAGGCATTGTTCCTTCTTTGACATTTGATTTTAATGGCTGTAATGTTGCTCCTGTCTCAACAGCTATACGTCTGGGTGCTTTCCTTGACTCCATGCTTCCTCTGCAGGCTTCAGGAGACTGTTTTTAACACTTTGGCTTCCAGAGTAATTTCCTCACTCCTCTGTATGCTGCTGTATCCTGTAGAGCTGGCAAAGGCAAAGTGCTAGGATTCAGGGGTGGATTAAACCTGAAGGCAGAGGTCCAGGTTTTCCCAGGCCTGCATCACTCTGGTTTATTTAGAAATAATATAATCATAAAAAAACCCAAACCCAATCTTCTTCATTGAAGTTTTGCCCCAGCATGGTCCTGGGAAAGATGGTTAGGTGGGGCAAAACTTTGGTATAAAAGGGATGTGTAAAACTCCCCTGACTCATTTGACACAGGACTTTTCTGAGGTATCACTTTTGATACTATAACACTGGGATATTGCAGCTCCTTTTTCTTCGGCCTTCGAGCAAAATCAATTCATGAACTATGCAACACTGCTTCAAGGCTCTTTTTATGAGACTAGTCTAATCTACATATGGCATTGTCCCTACTTTATAGTCTTTTAATTGGCTACAAGCAGCTTACCATATTGATTGAAAAATTCTTCTTGTTACATTTAGGGCTATGGCTAATTATGATCTTTCTCCTCTCCTTGTCTTCTTGATTTGTAGTTCACATCTCCTTCTCAGGAGCTCACTCCTTTCTCTTTCATCTCGGAGTCTCCTCTGCTGGGTCTCATTCCCTCTCTGGCTTCATAAAACCTCATGGCTAAGCTGCTGGTGTTAAAAAGATACTGAATAAGATGAACCTGGGGCTCAGTGGCAAATTCTGCTTTCCAAATAAATACTGGAAAGCTCTTGGTAGTATCATTATATCTAAAATTGGTTGTTCAGAGAATATTTCAGTAGCAAACTAGAAAATATAAATGAAAAAAAAAACACCTAAATATTTTGTTTATATTTTATGAGGGCTAACGAGAGGTTACAGAGAAAAGGTCAGCTGGTAAATAAATTGTGTATTTCCTTACGGTGAAGTACAGTAGAATCCTTACTCAAAAGGCTGTTAAAAAACAATTGTCACTCTTGGTAACTGTAAATGTGTAGCAAAGTTAATTCCTTCACCTGTTGTTATGGAAGGAATACCAAAAGAAAATGCTATGATGAAGTATTATTTTCCAGAAATCCTACAGCAGTAATTTCTCCTAGATGATGACCCAACGATACATGAACTTATAGCTCCTGCAAAAAGTAAAAAGTGTTAAATATTGCAGAATATCCATGTTATTTTTAAGGCTGTTGCATCAAATTGCTCTACAATCCTCACTGCTGATGCAATCAATGGGAAACCTGTCTAAGCAAAAAAAAAATGGGAAATGGCATGACACACTGTCATGAGTGAAGCTGATTGAAAAATTCCACTTGACACCCTATGTCACAAACTGGGTGCAGAATTTTAGCATAATTCAGGAACTCAAAAAAGAGTTATTCAAAGACCTGGAAAATGCAATCACTTTCTTTGGAGCAAATGTGTGAATTATTTCTATTGTTGCATTCCTTAGTATCCGTATTTCCTTCTTCTGCACCTTATTTTACACATTTAATTTAAATGAGAGCAAGTGTGTTCTGGCTGAATGTCATATACATGTTGTATATAACAGAACTATGATTAACTGTATGAATAATTACCAGTTGCAACTAAACAATTCAGATGGATATTTTCATTAAGAAAACAACATGGGGTCATTATAAGGTTCTGGTCGCTGCCCCCAATCTTAGAAAAAAATATAGTTCTCTGAACCACCAATCTGAACTGGTGATAAAATATCCCAAGTAGGCTCACATTAAGCTGTATAATATGCAGGCTGCTTGATTTGTATTGAATATGTGTCTGGTGGCTGGAACCCACTGTAATGAACTAGCCCACAAATCACAGCTTAATGGGAATCTACTTATACATATTGCTTAATTAAAAGTTGTGAGCTTATTAACATGTGTCTTTGGTAGTGAGCTTTGGGGATGTAATCTCTGTGCAAATAAGACTAGGTTGTAAAAGTTTTATAGATTGACAATGATATTAAATTCCATACCTTAATAACCCATCATTTTCTCAAAGTGTGGTTCCTATTCTGTATTTATTCAAAGCTGTGACAAATTGTTTGTTTGTAATCTTTTACTGTGTAGGGCTTCATGTGCTTCCTTTATCTCAGAAATTGTACTGCTGATGTCTCATCTACGTCAATTTTTTTTTCTAGGGTGTTGCTAGCTTTTCTGGCTGGCATACAAGCTCAGAGACTCTTTTATTATTATAGAGGCACCCCATGGCACAACACTTTAGTTAGAATTGTGCCAGTGTTTCCATTATAAACCTCTGTTTTCATGGGTTTATAACTTTACTGTAAAAATTTGCTCCAGGCTCAAACTTGGACTAGAAGTTCCAAGAGTGGGAGGGAACATTTTTTAACAATTAGAACAAAAATCTGCAGTATGTTGCTCTTGGTTACATGACTTTCATAATCTCTGTATGGCTAGTTTCAGAAACCCTTCTGTCCAATTTTTTATTTGAGTTTTTTTTTCTGGCTGTATCACATTTATCTCAGCTAATTCCACTTCATGTAAATTACTGAATTGATCTTACTTAAGGAAAAAAAAAAGAATAAAAGCAATCCCTTGTAATTCTTTAAAAACACAACTTCTTTCTCTATGGAAATGTTTATTTCAACCTACAAGGCACTTTCCCTTAGACACTTGGAAATTTGTTGATGCTATCTATATGGGGGAGAAGAAGAGAGAAGATTGGTAAATGGAGATGGATGAGCTTCCAGAGGCCGTTGCAAGATTCTAGTGGCTTCCATGAATGTCACACATGCCATAGCTGTTCTTTCAGAAGAGAATCACACATTTTCACATTGCACCCTGTGAATCACAGACCTATCAGAGAGCAAAGAAAATAAAGCTCTATTCTCTTTCTTTTGGTGTCTTTCTCCTCAGGAACTCAGCTAAGGAATAGCTAACTGTGGATAAACCTCTTCCCCTTGATGCTTTGTTCCCCATCCCCTCACCTCAATGTCCCATGAGAGAGCAGAAAAGATTTTCCCCAGCTGACCACTTTGCCAAAAAAGAGCTAGGAACCATTTCAAACAGATGTGCTTCTTCATGCAAGAAAGTTGTCTTTCTTGCCAGAATCAAATCACTCTGAGTGCAAATGGAACCTTCTTTCCTTAAAGGACTTGAAAGTGAGAGGCAAGACCTTGAGTCTCCATGGAGGACTTGAACATGGGAGGTGAAATCAGTCTGAGGAGAGTTGCTCTGAGCCGTATTTGAAGTAATAAGTATTGTTTTCAATATACATGCTGAAATAAACTGTATGGTTACTCTGCATTCACAGCAGTTAACACAACTGCATATGACAACTGAATAAGCAAAATTATCATAGACTATCCATGAACGATTTTCTATTTGTAGCCCACAAATTTTGAGTTCTGTAAACACACTGCTTTTATTCTAGTTCCCTCCTTTTTTGCGTTCATCAGCAGTTCTGACAGCTCAAAAAATAATTATTTCAGTTTGGCACTAAACTAAGTTATTTTGAACAATTGATTAGAAAAAAATCAAGTCAGATGTGGTTTTGATTTCACACTTCACAACTGTACAGAAAAAAGGAATTCTCAAACAAGTGATTGTTTTAGCCTGAATTGTCAAAACATTTAATTACAAAATGAATGCACTGACAGCATTGAATTTCTTGAAGGTAATTATTTTGACAAGAAGTTCAGCAACACATCCATATTTTCATAAATCCGTTTGATGGCACCTTTTTGTCTATTAAAAATTTTCCCTGCTTTAACCCGAAAGCCAGACTATTAGGACCTGACCCAAGAAAACAATAAAATACCACTGAAGCCTGGAACTTGAGAAAGCATTTGAAGTGTTGAACATGCTAAGTTTCTGGCCTGATTCCTTCTGAAACTCATTCTTTAGAAATCTATTCCCTCTTAATTAATTTGATTAAGTAGTGTTTTATCTGAGACACCCTCCATTGTGAAGAAAAGGAAGGTAAGAAGATCTAGCTGGCAGTTAGACTAACGAGAAAATGATAATTTCTCTAATACCCTGCCAGGGTTCAGTAAAATACTACTCGCATTAAAATAAAAGTTACATTTCCATAATCTTTTAGAGATGTGTGATTCTTTCAAAATTATATTAAAATCAAAGATTTATTACTGTCCCAAGCCTAGGCCCATTTGTTCTAAGAGGTATGTTTGAATTCCAGGGAAGAAAAAGGAGAATTAATTGCAAATCTGTCTTACACAGTTTTGTATGGTCTTGTTTTCATAATTTTATACTATTTTATCTTTATAATAAAATTGAACCTTTGGTATGTCTTTTGAATATCCTGATTCATTAGGCAGCCAAGGGTTGCTTCAAAAAAAAACACTTGTGTGTGTTATTTTACCTGGGTAAGAGACTCAGAGACAATAACCCCATGAGCATACTTACTTAGCTTCACTTCCCATGGACACATTGGTTGTGAGAAAGCCTCACAAAGGGCACCCAGAGACACAGCCAAGTCGATTTCAGGGTGCAGGGAGAGTAAGGGACTGCCAGTGAGGGTGGTGCCATATGGGACGTGCCCAGGGATTCTGGTGGTGCACCACAGGCTGCCCAGCTGCTCTCTTGGGGGTGATGGCAGTGGTTGAGTGTCAATGCAAGTGATGGAGGCTCCAGCAGTGACAACGCTGCACAGAGAGTCACAGAATCTCTCGCACGCAGCTGGCCATGTGCCTTCCTGCTTTTGGAGCCAGCCCATGCTCATCCTCCCATGCTGCCATGCTCACTGGCTCCCTGAGGCTTTGGAGGAGCATGTGCTGGCCACACAGAGGGAGTGTACTAATTCTGTAGCATCTGGGCTACAAGTGACCACAAAATGGGCAAGACCTGAGAAAAATCAAGTTATTGGTGCGGCTGCCTTCGGCAGGAGATTTTCAGCTACTGCTCCTTTTGTGCTCCAGCAGTCAAGCACAAAGTGGCCTGCCAAAACCAGGGGAAAATCCAGAGCTAGCTGAGGATCACAGACACTCCTGAGCCCTTACATAGGTCCTGTTTAAACAAAGACAAGCTGAAGCCATCCACTCAATTTTTTATGGAGTGCATATGTGACTCAGACTGTCTCTAACACAGCACGTGAGTATACTTTCTCAAAGCTCTAATTGATATTCAGACATAACTTTCTTACATATTAATGTAATTCACAGTTAATCTTCAGGGAAAAAATTCAGCATTTTTATGTGAAATTAGGTGTATATTGCTTAATCAAGGCTTTTCTGAATTAATTCACTAACAATAAGTATTCATGCTCCTTCTCTTTCAAAAGTCTGTGTTTCAATACGGCTAATAATTTTTAAACAGTTACAGCTAATTATCAAAGAAAAACTAATGAGGCTTTTCATGACATAGTACAAGAACAATTTCTGTTAAAATATTATACTTCTTTTTATCATTGAAATGCTAACTTTTTTTTTAGATTCTTCTCTACTGTAGATATCTCAGGAACAAATTGTGTTCTATCTGCTACCCCAGAATACCATTGAATGGAATTTCATTTTCCACCAAAAAAGCCTCCATGCTTTACAGAAAGAGGAGTCAAATTCTTACTTCACCAGCACCAAATCAGCTTTCTGCCCAGACACTGGACCTGATAGAAAAGATGCAGTGTAATCTGGACTGCAAAACCAAGAACATAAATTCAATTGGAGCTAGGCCAATAGACGTGAGGTCTAGAGAGACATGACTAAGTGGGTACAGGGCCCTGGGGCCAAAGTTGCCCTTGCCCAGGCTGACATTTACAGAGTGAAAAGTATAGAAAGAGTTATTTCAAACTGCAGAGTATTGAAAACCCACAGTGCCTGACATCTGGATGTACATTTCACTGTACACCCTCGGATGAAAATCTGCTCACTCCAAAATCAGCTGGAACTTTGCCCACCTACGCCAGGGAGCTGACACAAACTCTACACAGCAACCAAAGGAAAGGGGTATGACAACATTGCAGGATGTAATCCCCTTCACTTCACTCAGGAAAATAATCAGTGATTACTTAAGCAACTGAGGCAGAGATAAACTTTTTAAGTGATTAAGACAAACAAGATAGGGCTGCTTGTGTAATATTCTGAGAAAAGCCATTTGTTCTCCAGATCCTACATGAATGTTAAAAAAAAAAAAGAAAAAAAAAAGAGAGACAGAGGCTAACAATTCTTTGTGAGTTCCTAGGTGAAAAATGAGTCCTGTTTGCGTTATCTAAACTTGAGCTAACTGAGCAGCAACTGAAGGACTAAGAGGTAATTCTTTCCATTTATTCAATCATGGTCTGAGAGGAACTTAGTGCAATAAAGAGATAAATGAAAACGTTCTTCAGTTTAAAAACAATGAAAAAGAAATTTATTCTGACCTTAAGTAGAATAATGAAATGATCACTGTATCTAGTTTTGAAATAAATCCACATACCCATCTGGGCACATGTACAACATTTGCTGAAGGTTTTGCATTATAATGCCAAAGATTTCATTGTTTTTTCTGCCCTCTCATGAACATGCCCAGAAATGAAAGGACTTTCTTCATCCACCATGAAAGTACAGCTGAAATATTGCCAATTCAGGCTTTTCTGTCGTGTCCTACTAATCTATGCATCCCTAAAGGTAGGATGATAATTCTTTCCTTTTTTTCCTAGATGGCTCTGGACCATAACACTAAATGGGACAAGGACTGTGTGTCCTAATTCAGAGGAATGAGACTAAAATACTAGTATTTTTGACCAATATCATCCACCACTAGGTAATCATCAAACAGCAAAAGCACCCAGAACTAACATAGTGACCACAGAAGACAGAAGGAATATTTCTGTTAGCTTCAGCTGGGTCCTTTTTTGCTCTTGGGCTAGATTTTATCAACAAAACCAACAAAAGATATATCTGTGCTGCAATAGGTGTATCCCTTCTGAAGCAACAACCTAAAATTGTTCCACAGGCATTTGAATTGCAAAACTGTAACTGAAGCCCTGAGTTACAGGGATTTATTGTGCTCAAAATCTATCTAAAATATACGATATACAATGTGTTATTCCATTTATAGCCATTTTTATAAACATGGCTAGTGACTTCTAATGCTCAAAGTCTACTTAAAATGGTGAAAAACTTCTTGCCAACTTGTTATGTAGGGATTGCGAGCAAAATATTAAGAACACCTACAATTAAATCCACTGAATTAACACCTTTCTAAAAACAAATATAAATGCTTGGTTGAGTACTTTGTTCTTTCCTAATGTGGATGTGCCAAGTGATAGGGGAAGAGTTGCTTATTTTTTTGTGTAGATTTTTTTGTTGTTGTTGCTTTTTTGATTGCTTGTGTTTTTTGTCTGTTTGCTTTGAGCTTTTTGTTTCTTTCGTTTTTCATTTGGGCTCAGTTGAGAAACACAAATCTTGACATTGTCACACCTGATATTTGCTGTATTTGCTATGTAACCACCTAGTATCAGAAGGCTTGAATAAGCATCATTAACACCTGAGATTTTCTAATTGATGGCTATAATGAGCACCTGATGTCCTAAGATAATACAATTTCTTTTCACCTTTCCCTTGAGAGGACATATTGTGCTGTGTTTCTCCATGCTGAACAAAAGAGAGACTACTGGTGCCAGATAAAATAAAATCAAGATATCTCCCAATAATTTGAGAGCCAATGTATGTCACTGCTCTAGCTCCCTCTGCTCTTGACATCATTTAAGGATTTCTGTGTGAACCCACCTGGGAATGACAGAGACAGACAGCAATCAAGGCAGTCCTTCTTGAAGAAACAACAGTAAATCTGACAGAGAATGAGTTTATTTACTCCTTTTCTTCTTCAGACCTTCACAAAGCCATTTGAGAATTACACTGGGATGGATGTGTGGATACGGCCACTGTGAACTCTGCTTAGTGGGAAAAATCTCTTACATTTCTTAATGCACGCAATCAGTACATGAAAATTCCTTAGAAACATTAACATACAATATCAGGAATTCTACCTCTCGACATCTCAAAATGTAATAAACCCAATGCTTTCTGATAAGGAGAAACTTACAATTAGGCAATGTGTTCTCTTGGTGTTCTTACTGACTCTGCATTTCTATTTTGTGGAGTCTGAAAGCAGCTACTTTATGAGAAGCAAAGCATGGACTGGATAAAAATTGCATGGTCTTCCCCAGGCTGCTCTCTACTGCTTCTTAACTTGTGAGATCAGCTGTGCTTTAGAGAGAGGATCCCTTCTGCCTTCCCTTAGTCTGCATTCATATCTGCTCTCGAGGTCTTGATTTAAGAATTACAAGCGCTGGAATGAATCTCATTTTTGTTCATGAAAGCTGGTAAGATTAAGTATATGTCTTTCACTTGTTAACCTTTTCACATGTGATTGCATTCAGCAGTGCTGAACATCCTTGGATGTAACCCATTGAGGAAATAACTTGTTATATTGGGCAACGACCAGCTGCAGATTCTGAGGCTCCAAGCAACAGATTTAGATTTATACAGAGGATTGAAGGCAGGGCAATAGCTCTGCCCCCACGTCACCCTGCAGGAGCAATCCAGCTCCAGTCTGTGAGTACATTTGTAAATGCCATATATAAATACATTGTGGCATGGACTCCACCATCCTTTTCTTGTTTGCTGGTAAATTCACATGAAGACTGAGTAAGCCACTGCTCAGTCTAAGAAAGGGTGGGTTCATACACTTGCACGTGTTTCATTCCTGGGCCATGGCTTATTTATGCCTTTGCCTGCAGATATTTTGTTAACTTTTTTTTTTTGTCTGTATGTCAGGAAATTTATTCTAGTATTTAGACTTTGTGTGGTTTAGCACACTGCTATTTACTGCCTCTTATTGAATGATGGTAGGAGAACACTTTTTCTGTTTTTAACCATTTTTGAACTTCACTTCCACTCACATTTTAGTTTACAACACTGGGATCAAAAGCAGTTTCAAGTGTGGTGTGAATATCACTGTATGGCTTTGGTTTCTACATAGCTAAGCCTTAGTCAAGACTGTACATATGAACTGCTGGAACAGTTTCCAATTACTCCTTGGGGTTTGGCCATTTACTTCTGTATCTCAAGCTTTCAACTCATGTGAAAAGTAAAATTCATTATAAATTTACCTATATTGTCACAATTTTAAAATTTAATTGGAATTGATTTTAGCAAAAGCAGTGTGTTCAAGCAGCAGCAATGTTAGTAGATTTCTGAGAGAGAAGAAAGGATAAGCTCCTACTTTCAGTGCAATAACTGCTATACATTTTAAAAACTTGGTAAGAATCAAAATGCTTCCTACAAAATAAAAAAGTCTGATTTCTTCTATTCCTAAAAAAACACACAAATCTTATATTAAATATCTTTTCTCTCAGGTCAGTGCTGTTTTCTTTCTCTGGTTCTTCTCTTGCCTTTCTTTTTACTCATTAAAGGCTCCACTTCTCTGTTTAAAGCATAGTGCTGTCAGAACAAACACAAACTCATCTCCTTTTGTTCTGCTACTGCCTCCCATTGCTACCTCACCTCCTTAGATGTGTTTCCTTCTACCCAAAAATACCAGCTTCTCTCCATCTCTTCTCTCTCTGAAGTGTCTCAGATCTGCTCTGAAGTCCACAAGACTTTCATTCTCTTCATTTTCCATGTGCAGCGTATCCCTGTGCTTCTCACCACTGCTGCCCACCCTCAGGGCACTGGGTCGCTCCCTCCTGAGCCTTGCAGATGCACAGCTCTGCATCTCAGAGGGTGCTGCTTTCTCAGAGCCTGCCCAAAGCAATCTGACCACCTGGGTAAGCAGCTGGAAGGCCACCCCAAGGAGAAGTCTGTCAGTTGCTTTGGCTGTGCTTCTACTCGCCAATTATCTCTTCCACACTCGCCTCAAGCTTCTGCACTGAGTGGTTATGTTGGCTTCTACATACCCCAATCCCCACCCCACCTCCTTTTTTTTTTTCAGTGCTCAAAAACACTCTTGCTTTTTTTGCACAATTCCTTCATAGCCCTGCCTCATTCCTCTCATTTAAATTCCTTCATCAAGCTCCTAGTTTACTGTGCTGCTAAAAAATTACTGGGCTCTGCCAAGAGCTCAGGAAGAGTCTGATAGTAATTTATTGTTATTCTGCAAAAAATTATTATTTTATTTTCCCTCTGTGCTCCCCCATCTGTCTGGCTGTCTGACTTTATCTCTTGTGTCTATCGGTTGCATTCAGAGCCCACATGCAAGTTTTCTCTGTCAGAGTCCGTACCATTTTTCTATGGATACGTATCCTCCAGCAGAAAAACCTGATCCTAGGAAATGCTGAGCCAGCAGCAGAAGATGATGTTCAGCTAAAGATTTTTGCAGTTCTTTTTCCCTGTTTTTTTCTGGAGAGTCTTAGGGTTTTATTTCTTTCCTTTGCATTGTTTCCTTTTAAATTTGATTTTTTTAAAGCATCTGGCTAAGAATGGCTTTGAACAACAGTGATGGATACCAGTCTAGCTCTTGATAAGCAGCTGTCTGTAGATAGGTTATTGAAATAGAGGAAAGTAAGAGTGCTGCACAGCAGAGGTAATCCTAACATTGACATCATTGAGTGCTTTTTAGTTGGCAGAATGAACTCTAGTAAAGTAACCAATACTGTCATGCAATATTTAATTTAAACTTAAATCAGGACATACATATGGAAAAACTATATATGATGACATTGCAGATTGCCTTTTTTCAAATAGGTCCTTCAGGGTAGCAGCTGGATTGGTTTTCAGATAGGAGCTTCTTAATCCAGGCAGATGTAGCTCTCATCAGAAGTTAATTTGCAGAGATATTCACATATGCAAATCATGTCACAATGGTGAAATGCAACCATGTAATGACTGGAAAATGTTATACCCATAAATCATACTACCACGATCATCAAAATTTCCACTCAGCCAGGACAAATTCAACAGCATTTATGTCTTTCCAGCTTTTAGCCCATAAAAAATCTGTGTTTTTGGAGACTGTGTTACACTGGTGATCTTAAAACTCCCAAGTCTGGTATAATGAGTCCTCAAGTGCGTTATAACTTACCAGTAATTACATTTCAACATTTCTGCTTTCAGCAGTTAGTGTTTTATTCATAAACATTTAAACACTGAATTAGGCATAAAATAAGAATGTTGGCAACAACCTGGCTTAATTTCATTAACTATTAGGTAAACGTAGTATTGCTTCTTCAAATAATCCTTGGTTTGAATGCTAAAGATGTAATGAACTTCATGGTTCATAGCATCTGACATTGCTTAATTAATGGGTGCATTTATAGTACATAGGCCTCGGTAATTGATTTATATGCATGATTTGCACATACAGCTGTTAGTTCCTGTAGGAAAGTCATAATTCAAATGTGTGCATATATTCAAGATATGGGGAAAGGGGAGAAAAACCCACCTCACAAACTTGTCGAGTTCCAAATAACAAACAAATAGCACAAGAAAAATAAATAGCATCAGAAAAAAATTACCAGAAGAAACATTAATGTGATCACTTTGAGTTTCCACAGCTCACACATTTCAAGTGGAAAACATGACAAAATGTTTCTCAGCATTTTTTTCCTCTTTACAGTAGATGTGGTTAAGTCTATATATGCCCACACACCTCTGTGAGTCTGTTCGTATTACAGCATTTGTAGGGTGAATGGAGTCCACATTTTCCATGCCCATTCGAGTTTCTCACCCTCACTCAAATACACATAAACTCACCCAAGGTATACATAATTTAGACTTAGGAACAAGAACAATAAAACTAAGAAAAGGTTACGCTTAATATTACACATGTTTAGTCTTGGGGCAAATCTTCTCCTAACCGAAGCCAAACATTGGAGGCGAGGGAATTCAGCACAGATTTTCTAGCCTGTCCAACAGATTACTTGTGAAAGCCAAAGTGGTGTGTTGAGAAGTCGATGCTGAAGAATAACTGAGCTCTGAGTGGAAAGAGGTCTCCTGTGGCAGTTTAAAAAGGTTGAGGAAGAGAAACAGCTATTTCTGGATTATCCATTACCTTGGAGCTAAGACTGCATCCTTCCCAGTACTTTTCTTGCTGTTCGGTGTATCCCAAACTGCAGTCCCAAGTGCTGAAGCAAATGTCCCCATTCCAGCATGCAGCGTTCCAATTCCCTCATCTTTCTCCCTTACACTGACAACTACCCCATACTAGCAGCAAACCTTATTTCAAGGGTTCTTTCAGGAAGCACTTGCCATTTTAGGGCTTTTGGTTTCGGCTATCAAAGCATTTCATTGTACATTAAGGAATGCAGAGCTCAGGCAGCTTGATGGCTTTCACAATCCTGGCTCCATTTCCTGGTGCTCTGAGGCAACACTTAGCTTTTCACTCTCCAGACCCTTATACACCCTACATCTGCTATTCTAATGCCTGCATTCATCAGTAGACTGGTAATAATAAATTTTCTTCTTTTCGTTCTCTTTTCTTTCCAAAGGCTCTCCCTTGTACACACGTTTGTCATTTCTTCACTATTGACTGCTGACTGGCCAAACCTCCACGAACAATAATTCCATTATAATGTAAGCCAGGGGCATGGCTAGCTTTATGGTTTGACTGGAGGCAGGTGAAAGGGTGGAAAGGAGATTATTTTAAACTCTTAATCATCACTCATCTTTTTTCAATATTCATTGACAAGCTGCAGTGGAAACTATATTTTCTCATGTGAACCCAGGCACTCTTCCAGACTCTTATTCCTCCATATTAGCCCAATGCTTTCCTTCTCAGAGTTTTACTGCAGTCTTCTGAAATCAAATCTTTCCCACAGTGTTAGTGACTATGCCCTTGCTGTCTGAAAAGGCCTAGCACTCAAACTGGTGGGCTAAAATAATTTATATCAACAAGACCTAAGAGGCATGAAGAACAAGAGCTGAGGGCCTGAACACAAGCCCTGCACAGTGCAGATGAGTTTGTGCTGTGTGGATCAAAAGCCTTGTTCAGCAGCTATCACTTGAAGAAACGCTGCTGAGAAATGCTGAGTTATACCATTTGATTCAGAAGGTAGATAGTTAAAAATAGAGATGCTGATGTCAGGCAACATCTCCTTTTCTCCTTGTAGAAGTGGAGGCAGTTCAGGAAGCTGTGGAGTGGTAAGGACCAGCTCAGCTCTTAACATATCCAGTGCAGCATTGATGGGCACAGTGGAGCTGTCACAGAGGAACAGAATCACAGAAAAATTTGGCTGCAGAGATATGGTGCCTGTCATGAATGAGCTCAGAGCCAAAATGCATGACTATATAAATATCCCAATGTTCACTACAGTGGTATGTCCATCCTGCTATCTCTACATGAAACACACACACTGTTCCAGTTTTCCTGGAAATGGGCAGTAGCCAGGATTTAGTCTATGGAGTGAATTGCTATAGCTGCTGCTAGCTTTTATAGTGGAGGAAACGGAAAGGCACACAAGCTATGTTTAGGAGACATTCTATTAATATTGGCTGATTTATATAATATGCATGAAAAAAAGAAGTAATTCGAAATCCTAAATCGAAAGAAGACTAAAAGTGGGAGTGGAAAACAGAAAAATATGCATTGCAGTCTTTGAATCAGATGATTAAATGACTTCTCTCCTTGTCCTCCTCAGTCTGATTTTATTGATCTGACACACTGTTTGGAAGTATTTCAATAATGGGTTTAGATTTTCAGGGGGGGTTGGCCTCTGAAATTATCCTGAAATCATGACATATTTTTCAAAGCAGCAGAATTAGTTTCTTGGAAGATATAGGTAGAAATGGTGATTATTTAAGATAAAAAATACTATGTAATATAAACAATTTCTGCTAACGCTTCCTCTTCTCCAATGTATAATCCAGTTCTCATTGATTTCAAAAGCAGTTGGGTTTCATCTGATCACTAGTTATTAAACAGCTTCTAAAGCTATAAAAAAACCCCAAAGCTTTGCTAGAAATAATCTTTGTTTTCTTGCCAGACTGTAACAATAATAACAATTATATATAAACATGCATATACACACATTTCCTTTCCATTTTTATATCCTCAATCATCTGGAGTTCTTCAAGCATTTTATGCAGGTGAGTAAAAAATAATTATCTTTGTTTTCTCAGGCATAAAGGGAAGGGGTGGTTGAAGTTGGAAGAAAAAGGAATAATATTGTGAATTTTCCACCAAGATTAAAAAAGATCACATTTATATGAAAATTGCACTGGGTTTCTTTGATCAAATAGGCTGTGTTCAACATTTTTTACCCCTTCCTTTAGTTCTCACAGCCTCCTAAGTATCCTTGAGACAAGGTTTGAACTCTCACAGTAATCTTGGCAACATTCTTGACCTTCAATTGGGCAATTGTTAGAGCATGTGTTCCTTCTGTTTCGATAGGACCACTGTTAGGTCTTCCATTTCTAAGAGCCTGATTCTGGTCCCTGTGCTTTCATTTGGTGTGTTTTTACACATCACATCAGGTGCCGGCTGGCACTGCCAGCAGGGGCCAGTCCATGGCTGCCCATTCCTGTCCCTGTGCCCAGACTGGGGCACATTCCTATGCAAGGGCAGACAGAAATGGAACACTGGGGCATGCCATGACCAGGAGTTTGTTGTTGTTTTGGTTGTTTTTTTTTTCAGGTCCAAGCAGTTCCCTATCATTTGCCCACAGGGCACGTGTCCTTCTCATCATGTTCCTGAGCAGAGACTGCTCATGTGCGGCAAGGTGATCACAGTCCTTACCTGCCCAAATCTGTCCTTACCCATGCAGAATCAGTGGTATCTGCAGGGATAATGGTAGATAAAGAAACAGGCAAGACTGAAGGTGTTAGCTGATCTATTCATGTGGCAGGATGCTGTTTACTATACATCAGATAGCACTGAAACCACTGATTTTTCAATCAGTATTAATGTCTCTTGCTGGATGGGTGAATCATGCTGTGTGCCATGTCCTCCTGACTAGTTTTAGAACATGATCCTTCCCATGCAATGGTTCCAAAGTTCATGGGTGTTTGTACAGCAGGGGAACACACTCAAAGCTGCTGTAGTCTCATTTAAACTATGTAAAAGCATATGGATGTGCTATTGTGATTAAAAATAAAGTTTCCTCTAAACAGGTTCCTGGGGAAGTATTCGTCTGTTCTGCAAAGGGATTGCAGTCAATTCTAACTAAGGATACTTTAAAACTATTAGGAGAGAGTAATTTTAGCAGTTCTATAGATGATTAAAAAGTCATTTTCTAAAATATTCTCACTGGAGGTTTTTTTCTTTTCTTAAAGAAAACATTTAATTGCTCCAATCAACCACAGCTACTTTCTGCTCATGATGTAATTTGTATACAAGGTACATGGTAATTTTTCATATTTGATTAGGAATGTATTCCCTATAGTTCCTATCATTCACCTCTAATTGACTATAACTCACTCCTCATAAAGAAAGACTACAGTAAGATGGAGAAGGGAAACATTCTGGTTTTGCAGTAACACAACCTGCCACATATCAGAGGATGCCCCTCTGATAGAAACTATTTCTATTATTTTTCCAGTCCTGTGACACCAGCAGTGGAAGTCCCACCTCACAGATAGGTGAGGTCAGCTCTGCTTTCAGTTCAAGAATTTGCATTGGCATAACCCACTTGTGTGTTGCTACAAAACCAGTCTCTGATGAGCAGAAGAAATTCTGGCCGGCAAATGCCGCCAACAATTGAAATATTAAATATCTTAAGTGGTCAAAGGGTATGACTCCTCTTCGGTGCTGAATTTGGGCATCTCTACCATGTAGCAAAGAAGGCTATTTACAACACTCCATTCCTTGAAGATGTGGCATGGTGAGTAACAATAAAGTGAATGTACTTTGATGTGTTTCTAATACCCTGTCTAAACCCTCAGTTCTTCCTGGCTAACTTATCTTCAGGTCTTGGATGTGTAGTGACACAGGCAAATCAGGTATCCAGCCAATTCACAGCATGCTGGCAGTCTTGCCTGTCTTTAAATTCTACTTGTTCAATAAATCCAGCAAGTGATATGTCAGCAGTTATTGGTGAGTGGTGTACATGGAAGGGCAGCTAGGCTCCCATATCTCTGTAGCTTCCTCTTGGGATAAACACCTTCTTTTCATCATGAAAAGCAATCCCAGAAAACAAGTGCCACTACAGAGCTTTGAGGTTCACCCAGCATCAAGAGTCTCATCCATGGGAGACACCATTCCCTGGTCTCTTACCCGCCAGTGCTTTAAGCTTATTTTTGTAAATTTGTTTCCTCACTAGAATAGACTCAGACAAATTTTTCTGTGGTATAACTCTGAATACTATTTTTTTTTCCTTGAGGGAGTTGTTTTGTCCTAAGGGCCATGGTAGCAACAGAGTTGCCCATGGTGGAGCAGTTCCATAAATGTCATGGTACATGGTACAGCTGTTGCTGCGAAGAAGTAGCTGCCAGTGACTTAATCACTAGGACCACTCTAAAATTACTTGTTTTCAGGACTCAAATCCCAACTTCCTCTTTTCAGCATTTTGAATTTTCAGACGTTGTATCATGGCCCACTGAAACCCAAAACGTCAGCATGTTTCCGCAAGAGTTTTCTCAGAAGTTTTGAAAGCTGAAGCATTTTTATTTTCTTTATAATAGTTCCCAGGAGCACCTGTCAAGGACTGGGTACTCTGGTGTCATAAAAACATGAAACAACAGAGTGCCTGTAAGCAAAAAACAGCCATGGTTCAGAGAAACAAGCACTGGCAGTGACTTGTTGGGCTCGCCCTGTTCACTCTGGTGGTGTCCAAAATGCTTTGGTTAGGCCTTTGAACTAGGGAAAAAAGAGACCTGATGCTTCCCAGATTATTCCACAGCATGCCTGGCCTTGCCAAGAGCGGACTGCAGCTTTTCCTTCCCTTGTAGCCTTGGCTGGAAGCAGTCATGGTGTTCCTGCTGATGCCTCAAACTCCATCCACCTTCCCAGATTTCTTGAACTCTTTCCCTACATGCAGCAACCTGCCTATTCTCCAGGTGATTCCCTAAGAGGTGCAGTGTCCACACTTGTGTGGCTGTGACCATAGATGAGCTTCTGCTGACACAAGCATATCATCTTTCGAGTCACCACAGAAAACTGACCTCACCCAGGATGACTTGTAGCTTAAGCAGCTAGAGGACTCATTGCTAATGAGAAGTTTGACCTTTTATTTCACCTTCTGGCTTAGCACACCACAGTGTGATGGTCTACAGGAAAGAGTGAGGGGGCTAATCAGGAAACCATATTATTAGTCCTTGCCCTCTCTTTATAATTCTGTGCCCCTGACCCACCCTTTTCCCAAAACACTGTGGCTTTCAGCGTGTCGTGATAGAGAATACTCCATCCAAAAAAGAGATCAACACTAAGGAAATCATTACATTGTTGTGCTGTCCTCTTTGTTCTGTAATATTTAAACCTGGTAATTTGTCGCGACAAACAAAGAGTTCATTCGTATAACTACTTAGTAGCTGCATTTTTCTCCCTGAAAACCAAATACTTAATTTTAATGACCCTCTAATTCCTGTGTTTGGCTTGAACTGCTGAATCTACACCATTCCCCAAACTTTCAAGTAGTGGTCCCTTGCTATCCTTTCCATGTGACCTCACCAAACAGTCATGCCTTCCCTTTGCCCCTAGACATCTATCATTTTTCACATCAGTTAATTTTGCCCTCACAAGAGTTGTAGACACATACCTGACTACAGATGCTCCCATGCAAAAGAAAGAGCAGAATTTAACAGGGTGATAGTTGCCTCTAAAACAGGTTATGTTATCTGTGACAAAGGCTCTGTGTAGCTGTCCTAAGCATGGACATAAGGACATATAAGTGGATATTGGTAATTATCATGTCCCTTTTTTGCATTTTCAGACTTTTGTTTTATCAGGAACATTAATAAATGCTTCCAGTACACATACAGCTATCTGTTTTCTATACTCTTAAATCAGAACAATTCTTAAAATAATCTGTTAAAATCCATCCCAGGGAAATGTGTTAAACCAAACTTGCAATTAAAAAAAAAAAAATTAAAAAAAGCATTTGATCTCAAAATGTTACATGCTGTTCATGTATATTAACTCATTTCTGTCCCGGGATTGGGGACAGGGGTTGGTTTGTTTAGTTATCTGAAAACACCAATTTTTCAGATTTGTGCCGAGCTATACACTTTTCATTTCTCTAACCCTAGCACTCAACATCATGTCCAACAAAAGGCTCTGTGTACCCAGAGACTGCTCTGACTTTGCAGGTGGTGGCTCTGGCTGTCTTTACAGTTGTTTACAGGAATGCAGGCCTGGGAGTTAAGGCATTATGCCAGCTGGACCCTCTACCTTTTCCAGAAAGGCTGAGGGTTGATATAGCTTCTGATATCAGTCTGTCTCAAATGATGCCATCAATAAGAAATCCCAGAAGGCAGCTGTGTCCTGACAGTAGCCCTCTTGCCATGCTCCAAACTACAGCTGGGGTTCTATCTTGATTGAGGAGCTGGAGTAGAAAGGTCTTGGCTATCTGGCCATGCATTTCCCCACTCAGCCTCCCTGGGTCTACAGCTCTCTGAATTTTTGTTGTATTTCACAGAAAACATCAGGTTCACCTTGCTGCGTTATAAAAAGAAAGCTACGTTATAGCAAGAAGGGGAAAAGACCAGGTAATGAAACAGAAATAAAACTGAAAACAATTTCAGTTAAAAAAGTTTAAATGCTTCCACATATCTCAGACTCACTGTAGAAACTTGACAGTCAAATATTAAACAGTATACCATCTCACCGAATTTTATGTCATTATAGTAACAATGTTATTAAACTTGATATAGTTTTCTTTTAAATTTCAATGAAACATATTTCCTGATCTTTTCATAAAAATGACCTTTGGGAACCATAGAAACCTAGACATTTCTTTATTTATGCTGCTGCATCAGCTAATACTTCCAGTCAGAATCTATATTGGAAAGCCTATGAAAGCCCTTACATGATACAATAATATTGTGAGCTAAATGTTTCATTAAAACATTTTAAACTAACAAGCAGAAAGCTTTCTTCTATGAAATTACTTGATGTGTTTCTGTGAACAAGATAGTGCCAGTGAGTCTGTAATCTGCTTTTGCAAATATTTCTCTGTACTCTTCATTCTATTCTGGAATTTTATACCTGTTTTTTTCCGTCTTAAAAGCTTTCTTTTTATAGTACATCTTTTTCACAAAGTAAAAGAAAGGCATATATATACATATGGTCTAAAGAAGCCATTATTCATCTTTAAAAAAACCAGACAAAACATTTTAGATGGCTTTCCATTGTATATAGTATTACTATATTGATTTTTGATTTCAACTGTTGATCAAATTTTATAGATAGCTGCATTATCTGAGAACTGTCCAATAAACAGGAAGTTCTGAATGACTTGGGAAATCTTGAAGCCTGGGCTTAATCCGGTCTTCCCACTGACTTTCTTCAAAGGACATAGCTTAAAAAAAAAAAAAAGTGTGTACATCACATACATCAATTTGGAGCTAATGAGGAGAATAAGCCTAAAGGACACTAAAAGCCTTGTTTGTGCTTCAAAAGGCTTCTTTGTGAATGATCTGAATATTTCAAAATCAAGTAATATTTGAAAAATCAAACTGGATTCACAAACAGCCAAGTCTCCAAAAATCACGGGAAGCTTCTGAGAACATGGACTTTAAAATGCTAGTCCTTAAAGTCTTTTCAAATCACATCTTAAAAGAAAACCAGCCCAGTATTCAGAAAGTTAGGAAAATGGAAAATGATGAGAAAGAAATTTGTCTTGCTGTCAAACATTCATGAAGTGAGGAGAAGAAAACATTAGAAAAGAGAAAAGAAGTTATCGCATCTATACAGCTTTTAAAGCAGTTTGGGAGTAACAAAGGGATTGCATTCTGTATGAAGCATTGCAGTATGGATTGGAAATAGGAATATATAAATAACACGATAAATACATAAAAAGTAAACTTTTTTTTTAGAATTGATCTGCTAATTTAGAATAAATATACACTGCAGAAGTTGCTTTCTTAGAAGCAGTACTTACTAAAATTAATGTATGATTCCTCTATTCCTTTACTGCGTTTTAGAATTTAGTGGAATTTAGTATCAAGATAAATCTAACATACATTTCTGACACAATCAAGGAAATAATTGACTTGTTGCTAGAATTTCTCTTCATGATTGTCTTGAATTGTTTCAGTGGCTGGAAAGGGAATGTAGTCTTTTGGACTTCTGACTGCAAAATTGAATTTCTTAGAAGATAGGAAAGGACAATTTCTTCCTTCACTTATATTCCAGAATTTCCAAGAAATGTGGTTATTTGTTTATAAACTCAGTTAGACTGGTGTAATAAAAAGAAAAATTATATGTATAGTATTTTCCACAATATATTTTGACATCATTATGTAATTTTTGGCCTGGATCTTGGTTAGCACAAAAAAGCTAATTCATTTCACTGACAGTAGCATAGTGCTTTGATTAAATCTTATTTAACAGCAAGTCATTATCTTATTGCTGACCTAAGCTCACAGTGAGAATCAGGTCAAGTGAGGAATTTGGAGATCTGAGGTATATAAACAGTTGTAAATATCACTCTGCAGAAATATGTATGAATAAGTAAAGCAAACCACAATTTTCAGATAAGACTAAGCACATATCACTGTTTGTCAGATCCATCCAAAATTAGCCCTTGGATCAAATAGATTCACACCTGCTTACCCTGGAATTAACTTTGGGGCAGGCCATCAGTTAGAGTAGGCAGAGCTGATGTTTGGCTCTGCTAATGACAAAATGAAATGCTGAGTATCGCCCCATTTTTTAACAGAATGGGCCAAATGCTGCCCCTGGTTACATTCCCAGGCCTCAGATACCATGAATATAATTGAAAACAGTTTTGGTTCAATATATCTTGTATCTTAGAAGCTATGGAGCAATCAAACAATATGACCTTTTAGTGGTCCACCAAAGAATCAAGTTCTGTTCTGTGTGGGATCCAGATTAATCAATATCCTATTACGATCATAGCCTGTTGGTTTTTGGTTTTTTTTACAACTGAGACACATTGGGAATTGCTTGGACAAAACATTTCTCCCTACAACAGCTGAGACTTGGCAGATGCACAAACTATTAGTGTATTAAATCTATGCTTTCAATAAAATGACGAGTGTTTAAGCTTTATTGTACGAAGTAGTGCAAACATACCTAGGCTTAACTCATTCAAGCACTCCTCATTAAGCCAAATCTCCAAACAACATCCACAAAGAGAGAGAGTTTAGAATGATGCACCAGTGCTTATACATTAATGAATACATAAAAATAACAAGCTCATACTAACTTGTCAGGTATGGTAGGGATTTAACAATTGGAAGCATAGGATAAAGTCCTTATTGGTAAAAGGTCTAATTTTTCTCTTGGATGACAGAAGTCAGAATTGACTGAAGGAAATCTGGACCACACAAGGAGCCAATAACATTCCAAGGAGTCAGGATATCATCCACCATTTTCAAGCACAGAGATGATTGATTGCTTCTTTGACTTGCAGAAATATGGAGTGAGACCCTGGGGTGAGTTCTTGCCATTGAAGTCCACAGCATCTCTCCAACTCTTCAGCATCTTCAGACTTCCACTGGTGAGATCAGTGCAAAATAAGGACGGCAATACAGGTGTGTCTGAACACACATGTTGTATATATGTTGATGAATAGAAGGAAAAAAAAGCCCTGGGCCTGCCCTTATTTCACAAGACTGTCTCGAAAGAAGTAAACCTAGACTGTCTCCATGTACACTTGTCTGTATTTCAGACCAGAAATAAGGAGGAAAAAGCACAAACCCTACCCAAGGTACATTTTTCCTTCAGAATAGATTTGTTTTCTTAAAACAAAACAGCCACGGCCCTATTATCAAAATCAATAATGAACTAAAGTCAGGTCATAGTTGTTCTTTGGTTTTTAGGATCAACATTTCTGAGGAATAAATGTAATGGACTTGTAGGTCACAATAACACAGCAGTTTCACTTGTGTTCACTTCTCAGTAAGGCTTGCATGTGTGCATTTTACTGCTTAAAAATATTACACCAACCATCATGGAGACAGTGGGGGGAAGGATAAGAACGCTGTAACCCCTAAGTTGTTTTGCAGTGAAGGGGATGTAATGAAGGGCAGGGGTCCTTCATTGCCACATTCTTGCAGCAACCTGATGCTGCCTGGGGAACACACACCAGTGTGGAGCTGGAGCCTGTTGTCACCCAGTGAGTCCATCCCTCTTGGATTTGAGTTTTTCTGCAATGGCTACAGCAGGCCATGAAGAAAAAAAATGGTAGGTGTAAAGGGCTTTTATTGAAACTTCTTACTGCACAATATTTAATATGTCTTTCTCTGGATACTTTTGGAAGAAAGAAGGAAGGAACCTCTAGAGTCCCTCAAACTCCTATTTGAACTTTGTAATGCTCTAAAGTAAATGTATAACAGTATTTTTCTTATTTATTTATTTTTACACACACATATGAGCAGGCCAGAAAATCTGTAGTATATCACACTGTGTTTTGCATCTACTTGATCACTCTCTGCTATGCTAATGAAAAACTAATGGTATTTGACTTTTCTGTTTGCAGGAGGAAAGAGTACTTGTTATGAGAGTGAGCAGAATTTTTCAAAAACTCTTTAACTCCTTTTGGAGTCAAAACCATGCACCCCTGAGGCCATGGCTTGAGACCTGGTAAGGCATGAGCTACATATGCATCCTTAAAACTGAAATAATGGGAGGTCTGTAACTGTTGTGGCATGAACACATTGGCTCTAAGTATCTAAATGAAGCTGACCTTTTACATACTAATGTTCCACTGCTGCTAATAAAAAAACCCCACTTTTTTTCAGTGGCTGGAGTAGAAAGAAATATTACCAATACTTTAGTAAAGATCTATGTATTCTTGCTGCAATGAAATGAGAAAGGTCAAATTTTGTCTCCTATCCCTTTTTTTTTTTTGGATTCTCTAACTTCTCACCCATCTTTGTTGTACTAATGAAATTAAGATATCCTTCATGATATAACTGTGAGCTAGGGGGATCTAAATTACCTTCATCTGGCATCGTTCCAGTATACTATAAATGAAGTAATTGTCCTTGACTATAAAATTTGCATTTTCAAGACTTAATTGCTATCATTACATCTTTTTGTAATTCTATTAATTTAACTGAATGGAGCATTTGGTTTTATGGTAAAAAATTTGCATTAAAACATTGTACATCTAAATAGAATTTTAATATTTGTGTCAAAAGCTCAGTACAGTTGTCCCACAGGGCCTAAACAATTTCACAAGAGGAGAAAAGGAAGCAGTCGCACTTTAGGTCAACAAACAGGTTTCCCTTTGGTGAATATTAATAGAACTTGCTGTAACAGGCCTTATGAGCTGAAAATCACTCCTACCTGATCTCTACATAAGTTTTGTTAATCTATGAATTCCATGCCATAATTCTTAACAGGAAATGTATTTGCCCAGATACAGAATAGGTAAGATGCGTGTTTGTTCTGTCAGGAAACAAACTCTTTTATTTTTTTCCTTTTTTTATTCTTTTCTTACTGAACAAGGTACTTTGGTCAAAGACCATGGACAAATGGCTAAAGCATTTTGAGGACACTGAGCTGGCTGAATACACTGCAATTGTAATGATGCCCTGTGCACTTTTTTATAGATGGGGCCCAGTGGTGTGCAAAGACTGTGTTACCAAGTACACAAAATTTGAAACTGGGTCCATCTTCTTGCAGTGGGTTTATGTGGTACTTGGGGACTATGACCTCTCATTAGGTCTTTGGAGGTATTTAAGCCAGTGGAGCCCTTGGAAAGTAGGTACCCTGTGGGTTTGGGGCCAACTCAGGCAGCACCATGGGCAGTCACTCCAGGCACTACAAGAAACAACTAACATGTGGATGAGTAAACTGTGTTTCATGTTTATCAGAAAAGTCCATGCTGTTTCCCTGTTTGTGTTAACAAACACCATCAAGCTGTATAATGTATTATTTATGCAAGTAATCA
Organism: Polioptila caerulea; assembly: GCA_013397295.1. NCBI lineage: Eukaryota > Metazoa > Chordata > Aves > Passeriformes > Certhiidae > Polioptila > Polioptila caerulea. Next base: position 787,584 of record VYXF01007701.1, read on the forward strand.
AGATGGATTGGCTTTACATTGAATGTGTGAGTTCAGTTTTTTGTAAAAAATTTTTAACATATGAGTAATATTTCAAAAGAGGTAGAGTATGTTAGTGACAGAAATCTCATTAACTGCTCTTAATATATGTTATATTTACTAGACTTCATAGTCATTGTGTAATTAAGCTTCACAACTGGCTTGTGAAGCAGAAGAAATGAAAGATGTCTCCATGAAAGAGACTTATGGAATGATGAAATTAAAGACAGATTTCTGAAAGTGCATAGGTACCACAAGTTGTTGGTCTTCCTGCCTAAATACCTCTGAGGGCCCAAAGCTCTTGCAAAGCTGTGCAGCAAGACACTGGCACCAGGCTAGACCCAAGCCTGGGAGCACAGTGTGAAGCCTCTATTTGAGACCATGGCTTTTGGGCAAGTGCCCCAGCGGTTTTGCCTTCTGCCCTCATGTCTTGAATGGGAATCACATTTACTCACTTTGTAGATTGAGTGGTGGCTCAGAGTAAGCTGGAAATATAATATGAAAATCACAAGAGAAAGTAAGCTGCTTCTTCTACAGCCATCTATATATGGATCATTTCTATGGGGATATTGGCCTTTATTAGAAAAACTTCAGCATCACGGATGGAGGATGAAGGACTGACAAGAATTTCAGTTCAGTGCTGAATCTCCCAGACCCACAAATATCAGCTCTACTGTGCCACTGGAGTCTGTTCTGTTGTTCTAGGCATGTGTATGTGGTATGAAGGCTCACAGGGGATCTGCAGTACACAAAGACTGCATTTTTTCCACTTCAGAGAGGACTCTGTGTATGTTCTTTCTTAACGGGTGAATTTCATTTGATGTGAACATTATGTTAAGGCAGAATTTCTAGGCAGATTATATGATAGTGCATTAAAAGAAAAAAAACAACCCACTCCACCACCAACAAAAAAACCCAAATCCAAAACAAAACACATATTCTTTTGAAAAATCCAGGTCTAGATGTTAGCTTCAATTACTCCAAACACCTACTGACTTTTCTGGCACATCTATCTCATTGAATCTTGGAAGTGATTTTATGTGCTTTAAGCATTTGATCATATAATCAGCTTCTGCATAGCAATGCAAAGGATCCTGAGCATTGTCCTGGCAGATAGTTAAGTCAAACCTGACATAGAAACAAACATAAGGGAACAATTGTTGTCAAAACACATTGCATCACTTACCATGCTAAAGCATTTGCTCTGGTAATCCACCATGCTGACGTGTCCCTCTGCTGATGCCATCTGAGCAGGGACTGTATCCCTAAAGTTGACATGTGCATCACATTACAGCAGTGATTTTGTTATATATCATCGGCATAATGGATATTCAGAAGAGATTCATAATCTTGAAAGGTGGCTTGAATCCACAGATCTCATCCATGTTCTGGTGACTCAGAGCACTTTGGAAACTCATTTTATAACATCTCACGCTGGCTTGGGCAAAGGCAAAGTAAACAGTCGCCTAGGGCAACAGACTTGGGAGAGAGGTAGTCCAGGTCTCCTTTCCTACTTGCTCTCTGCTGACAACAACAGGAATACAATCCTTTAACCTGCCTCTCCATTGTTCTTCCCACTCCCCTTTCCAATTTAATTCTTATGGAAATCTAAAGACATATTTTTTTGCTTTCTTCCTGTCTCTTTTTCTTATTCACTCTCTCTCTAAAACTGCTACTGGTTTCTCCTACGTTTTCTCCTCCAGGGAAATTCCACTGCTTCCTATTTGGGCTATTCCAGGAGTGTGAGAGGGTTCTTCCTTGTCCCCACCAAGCCTCACATTTCTTTCTGCAAACAGCTATTTATTACTTAGTATTTGCCACCTTTGCTGAACAGCCTCAGCCATCCCCAGATTTATGAGAGAATGAGCTATGTGAGTAATACAATCCTGAGAAAGTCTACCAGATCATTTGCCTGTTGACAGCCATTGCTTTAAAAGACCTTTTCGATATTGGGGGAAAATCCAGATAGCTGTAGAAAATTTTGCTGTATTGCTTAAGATTCATGAGATTAAATGAGACAAAAGTAAGATGGTGTCAGCATGTTACTGAATCCCTGGAAAGGTGTGGCTTGCTCTGTCTGTAATGCTAGTCATGCAACATAAAATTAGATTGCAGAATTCATCGCCATGGGATGTTATAGAAGCCAAAAGGCATAATCGTCTTCAAAGGGGAATTAGGAAAATTGTTCCATCAACGACTGTCAAATGCAGTTATCTAGATGCAGCACCAAGCACAGGAAACCCCTAAAACACAGGTTGCTGGAAGTTATTTGGCTGTAGGCGTGCAAGGATCACCCTCTCCATGGGTGAGAACAGTTCCTGTTTCAACTGTGTTAAGACTGATCTTTCAGTCTCTCTCATTAACACATGCCTCATGGTTAAGATGAACTGCTCTGGACTTAGTCATCTGAAAGTTAATGTCATTTGAAAGTGAAGTTAGAGGAAGCCTGTTCCAAGTGGCAGCTACTCCTGTCTGTGTTGAAAACACTTAAGGATGAGATAAATTACCTAGATTAAGTGTCCTGTACTTATGACTTGTACTTTTGTCCATTAAGCTTGATGGCTTTGTCTGTAAAAATGAACAGAGTTCAGAAAGGAGTTTGTTTTTCCAAGCAAGAAAGCACGACCTCAGATAGTCTGTGTGGGTGTTGTTTATGCCTGTACTATGTCCTTCCACATGGGTTTATTTTTTCCCTGTCTCAAAGCTTTGGATTGCCTTAACTTGCTCGACTTGGCCAATTCCACCTCCTTCTGGCACACATAACGTACTCATTCCCTCAGCCTACACTGAAAGAAGCTCAGAGGTGTTCCACCTTTCTAAAATGACAAAGCAACAACCTTCCTTTGGGAGTAATGCAAGTTTCTGAAATCAGTAATTTGACAAGCTGTGGCAATTTGACAAGCTATGACAGAAGTCCTCTGAAAGCTTCTTGCACATCAGTGTATACACAACTACCATACATAAGAAAGCAGCAGATCCTTCACTCATTTGACTCGTTATTTTTGCCTGAGGAAGTAGAGCTCACATATGTAGGCATGTATTTGTGAGGGTTTTTTGCTGTACTCATTGCCTCAGATCCCTACTGGCAATGGTTGTTATCGAGACAATCTTGTGAAGGGAAGCAAGGAACTGTGAGTAATTTGCTAAGTGTGAGGCCAGACATGATGTTTTTTGCTTACTACTCTCAAAGTCTTAATTAGTACAATATTTACACTAAGTGTTGGGATCTCTTCAGGAGTCAGAAAGGTGGTGCTGGTGGGTGCCTTGGCAGAGGGTTTAGAAAAGATGAGGGAAAGCTTGAAAGGTGACAAATAATACTCTGACAGATGGCAATGACTGTGTTCTGTGTTCTTTTAGTGCTCTTCAGGAGCACCTCAAGGAGGTTCAGTAAAAGTATGACTGAGGATAAAACTGTGCCCTGGTGTCACTAGAGTTAATAACAGCCTGATAAGGTCTTCTAGGCACAAGGAGGATTTTGAACCACACATGCTGATGGGGTTCTAGCAGGACCTTTGCTTGGGGATCAGGGAGGTTCAACCGGGGTTCAAGATTCAAGCAGACCAGGCTGCAGGCAATATAAGTGGTACAAGGAATCATTACCTCTTTATGACATCCAGAACTTAATGTACTCACTGTTTCTGGGAAAGATGCATATTTTTTCTGTTCAGTCTGAGACTTCAGTGGGATTGGTATCTTGGATTCTGCTTTCTTAACCTGCTTTCTATTCAATTAAGTAGGAATTGGAGTCTGTATTTATTCTTATTTAAGAAATAAGTATCTGTGGACACACATCTCTAAAATAAACCTCTAAACATTTGAAAGCTAATATTTCATTAATTGTATATGTGTATATATATATATGTCTATCTTTTTTCTGTTACATTCTAATCTCTTAAAAAAAATTCTTATAGAAAAGTGATGGGGGTTTAGCTGATAATTCATCAGGTAATGAACTGGACTTTGACAGAGACTCAGCAAAGAGCCTCTGGATGTAAAAATGAAAGCGCTGGTGTGAAAACACTGTCTGTACTAACCAGTGGAAGCAAGCTGCAAAAATCCAGGTTGCCAAGCCACGTCTATTTTGCAAAGTCAGAACATAGTCAGGTACAAGGCCCTGTGGTCCAAGTGCCTTCTCTGCTCTTGGAGTCTGTAAACTGCTGTAGCTGAGATTTAGATCAATTACACTGCATATTGCTGAGATCATGTGTTTTGCTGACAGACAGGCTTGTATCCTACTCATCTGTCTCAGTCACATTAGCAGCTTCAGAGGTATTAAGGAGTGAGTGAGCCTGACCTTCTCAGCCCCAGATGACCTTGGGGAATTTTAAATTTTTTTTTCTTGTTTGCGTGTGGGCGACAGACAGCAGGTGAGTCTATGTAGAGACTATTAGTAAAGCTGTATGGCTCTGCAACGAGGCATTTTGAATGAGAAAGTAGAATTTCTGGAAAGGCGTTCATAGGTGCATACTTTTCAGTCCTTGACACTGACCTGTAGAGTTAAGCTTCTCATGAGCAAATTTAGCAGTTGTAGAAGTGGTTAGGCTCAAACAGAATTAATGCATTAATTTTTTATTTTCTCTTTAAGTGCTTAACCTGAAACTTTTTTTAACAAAACTTTTTGTATTAAATGAAATTTTCTTAACATTCTCTTCACATATAATTTTGGTTTAACAGCTAAGGCAGAAAATTTATACACATTTAATGTTGCTACTTTAGGAAAAAAAATATACTTGGCTTCTGGAAATGTCTGTACATTCATTCTAAGTTGTAAAAGCACCAAATATATATATATTTTTTTAATCCATTTATGGCTTAGCCCCATTCCCTGAAGTTTTCTTTCCATGTATGCTGGAGTTTTTTTCCATCTCTCACCGTGCTCTGTTTATTATTCTTACAGCTTAGAGTTTTCTTCTTCCTCAGCTGCCAGTTTGTCAGTTATGATCAAGCGTCAAAATGAAAGCAAGCATAAGCATCAATTACCAAAAATTACATAGTCAGTTTACATATTTGTTAGAAGAAAGGATTTTTCTCTCAATGCATACCGGATGTAAACTGTAACTGGGCACGTGAGTTGTCTACATACTCATTTTCACATCTGAAATCTAACAGCTAGATTGGGTAATCCAGTCTTCACCTGCCAGGCATGGAGTTCTTGCAGTATATGAGCAATGCCTTTAAATCTTTTAATACTGGAGGTTATTCAAAGTATTTCAAGTATCATCTTTTCTGCAGGAACAATTTTTTAGTCTCTTGTCCATAGGAAGACTGTAATCTCTGGTTCCATGATCTTCTACTTTAAAGTCTTTTGAATTTTCTTCTCCCCCTCTTGTTCACCTAATTTTTTTCCTGAACAAAATGATAAGTATTCCACAATATTAAAGTAAAAAAAAAAAAATAGGAACAACACCATCACACTGTAACTACTTTTAATTTTGCTGCCATGAAAAAAAAATCTTTATTATGGGAAAAAGATAATTCAACACCTGATTTTTTAGAATTTCCTTTTCACTTAACAGTTAGGGGAAATTATTTTATGTAACTCATAATTTTTTTCAGTGTATAATCTGATTTTCCTTTCCTGCATGGAAATGACCTATAGACAACTATATACGCTCTGTTAGAAGCAGAAAAAGAAAGTGGGGTAATCTGGCAGTTCCCAAGGTTTTTTAAATCACTATGAAGATTTCTATTTGACCCCCCACTAATTTGTAGGGTATGCACTATGGACTTCCTTGTTGCAAAGCGTTCTTAACCCACTCTAGAAACATGAGGTTTCCTTCATGTTGAAATGTGCTGGAATTTTTAAGGTCTATATTTAAAGTGTTTCTTCTGCAGTCTCTTGGGCCCATTTGATGCCAGTAGGGTCTGCCTATACAGATTGATCTGCTGCGATGGGAGAAAAATCAATCAAAATTCCAGATTTGTGTACTTGTGGGTCGTCCATTCCCATCTTGGCCTCTGCGACAACCTTCAACTGCTCATTGTGCAGGCTTAAATAGATCCCTGAGTTCGTAACAAGACTTTGCAAAGTCCTTTGTGGCTGCTTCAGCATAAAAACACAACTCTGTGGATCTGGTGGCAGGAACGTTAGCTTAGACTGGCTTGGGCAATGATGTTGTTATTCTTTCACATGGTGAGTGGTGATTGAAATCATAAACTAATGCTTTCCACATAGATGATAGGGAGAACAGCTGCTGCCTTGAGGAAAACTCAAAACACTTCACTTCTAAAATATATCTATAAAGTCATATAAATGTATTTTTCATTTTGTGTACCTGGGAATAGCTAAGCCCAAGCATAGTTAGGGGTAGACTTGCTGAAATATTACAGTGTGGGTTGTCATCAGGGCCTTCCTAGTGTTTGGGTCACTTTGGCACCTGCAGTCTTAAGACTTTGAAGCTTGCAAATGCAACTCAAACTCAGTCTGAATGCAGTATGAGCATACTCCTTTAGAGATTTGTACTTCTGACATGCAGCTCTGTTGAGACTGGCAGCAAGCCTGCTAATTTTTACCAGTTGTGGCAGATTGTTTTTTACCCTTTGTATAAAGATGGTCTGCTCAAATGCCTGTATTTTTATGTTAAAAGCCATTGAACCTTTCCTAAATGGTAAAATCATGTATTTTTTTTCTTAAACATTTCCAGAACACACAATTGGGCTGCAGGTCTGTACATGTTCCTAATTTCCTCCTCTCTGAAAGCCACAGAGGTGTCCTGTGATGATATTCCCTGCCCCTGAAATATCTAGAGCACTCCTTGATGTCATTGGTGGGCTCCATTTCTTATTTCTCTGTTTGTAGAAGGAGTAAGAGAAACTCCGGGGTATGGACAGGAGTAAGAGAAGAATGATAGCAATCCCTGGCTGGCCGCTGGCCCCTTGGGATAATGTTACCATCCTGTGCAGTGCAGAGCAGCCTGTTATAACTCCTGCCTGTTTTGGGTATGAAGGCAGAAGAAAGGGAACATATGGCTTTCTTCTGCTGCTTACTGCCCTGTGAAAGGGTTTTAAAGAATCTTTGGGGGAAAGTTTAGGCCTCAAATGCACACATGTGGATCTCACTGAGTTCATAAAAGGCCACCCGAGTGTGTACATTAACAGACAAAATATGGCTTTTGATCTTTAAGAGCAATCAATATAAAATATGTAATTACACTACTGTGTAATAGGTTATTATTAAATACTTTGTTAAAAATACTCCCCAAACTGAAATACAGAGCAACGTAACATCCCAGGCCTCAATCATTTAATTGCCTATCTTCACCAATGCTTATCTCATCTTTGATGCTGTCTGTAAATGTGTTTGGCTCCTATGCTTTGAAATTCAGTAAAATATTTGTACTTACCAAAATAACAAGCTCAAGCACTTTCCTGTCCTATGCTTGAGAATGGCATCATATTTGGAAGAGAAAGGAGAAATACTTGTCCTGGCTATCTGCAGGGACTCCCCTGTGACCAGGCCTTTTCTGCTACCACACAAAACCTAACTGTGATGGCTCAGCACTCATTCCATAAGCCTACAAGCACAGCAACTTTCAGCACGTGCTTTCATTTATGACCCTGCAGGTTGCCCAGCACCTCTTGTAGCTATTACCTGAAAGAGTGTGATGGATTAAAAACCTCTGCTGACATAGACCTCTCAGGGCCATGCAAGACTGACAGCTTGAAGATGGCTCCCCAGGGGCTATCGACACCTTGAGACTGCTGCAGTTGCATCAACCTGTGAGTGGGTGGTAATGAAAGGCAATGAACCTCAACTAGAGGCATCTTGGCTTTCATTTTACCTACCTGAAATTCTTGGTGTGTTGGTCTGACCTAAATGTTCACCATGAAATCTGAAGCAGCTTCTGCCTGGAAAGGTTCCCACAAACAGAAAAACAAGTCCAGGGGTGAGCAAATGGTATTGAGCGGGGTCTGCCTGAGATGGGTTCTTAGGAGGAACAGCAAACTCTCCTTTTCTATTTCTTCGTCAGGGAAATAGCACAATGTGATTTTTGAAGAAGAAGCTAACATAAGTCCTTTTCAGGTCTCTATTGGTCTGTGAAATTGCAAATAAAAGGGAGATAATGTGTAGGACCCACTTCACCAAGGTAACAGTCTTAGGTGAATAGGATTGTTGTGTCATCTTAGAATAAGATTTAGAATAATTTACATGTTTCTGTTGAAATGAGGTGTGGTCTCATTCCCTGTTCCCCGTTCCCCAGTCTGTCACTTACTCAAGAGACCTTTTTCCTGGAAGGTTTCCTTAGGTCTTCCTAGATGTAAGACTGGATTTGTTCCCCATTTTGCACTGGAGCATATCTATTTTTTGGCTGAAGTGTTTAGTATGTATTCACTTTCAGGAAGAAACTTAGGCTAGAACCTTTCCATCTGGTCCTTTAGCTGAGATCTTATGAAGTTGTGAACCAGGAGGGAAGGGTAATAATAGAAAAAATACATGCAGCCCTAACCATAAAAAGAACTTGTATTTTATCAATAAAGAATATGTATTTTTTACAGTATTTCTATTTTGCTGATTCTTGAAGTCCAAATATTTTTTGGACTAAATATTTTTTTGCTATTAGCTTCATAGATTACAGCTGAAGTCATAATAGCTGTGAAAAGCCACCTATCTCAATGAGTTTTGATGGGAGTGTCATTGTTTAGTTGATTGTCTCAGATGCTGTTTATTCCATTTAGATCCACACGTAAAAACATTTTTTATTATTTTTAATGACACTAATTTGGTGTGCAAAATGACTTTTTTGTCCCCCTGCCCATCTCTTTAAAGATGTACTGACTGTACTGACTGTAAAACTTTGCTGAAAAAATTGAAGCAGCAGAGAAATAACAAACAAACAAAAAAAGACCCACAAACAAACAAAACTACAAAAAACACCCTGGAAACCAAAACTCTGTTTATTCATGCCTTGTTAGACTATTAGAAAATACTTATTTGCAGCAAATTGCTACAAAGGTAGAAGTGAGGAACAGAATGTTATAGCTTATAGAAAAGTATTGACATAGCTGGAGATCAGGTACATTACCTAGCACCCATCCCCTGTCCTCTTTGTAGCGGGAGATATGCCTGCAGTGCTTTGGAGGTGAGAGAATCTGAAACCAAAAGACTCTCTACATAATGCTATATTACAATGAACCTTTTCAATGTGTTAATACAGTAAAATCCCCGTTATCTGAATTCCATATTCTTCAATTACCGTAGCTTGTGATTCAGATAAATGGGAATCACCAAGATATAAACTTGCACTGTGTATTAACTCACTGGATATTAATCTCTTTCTTATATTGTTTATATAATCTGCAGCATGATTTGGCACAAAAACACAGCAGGTTTAGTTTATTTTACAAATTCAGTGCAAATTATCTTTTGCACCAAAAAATGCATTCGAGTTATACCTCAAGGTACAAATCTGAATTAATGTTAACCAGGCTTTGTGTGTTCAAGTTTGTAAGCATATCCTAACAGATTCAGCAGAAATAAGGCTAGTCAGCGCAGATGAAAAATAAGAAATTATTATCTGTGCTGCAGCACACGTAGAAGTGAAGATAGGATCTACTTTCATTCTTTTCCAGCTGCTGGAAGATTTTAGATTGTATTTTGGATTGCTTCTTCTATTTATATTAGGGAAAGGAGTAGAGAAAGTCTTGGGGCAACTGAAGCCCCATGGTAAATTGATTGAAGCAGATGCAGGTAGATCACTTGTGAGTTTTGTTCCTGGCACTACAATTACAGATGATGCTGAAGGTAGCTTTCCTCAACATCAGAAGTGCAGATACTGTTTATTGTTTTGTGGAATGGTTTACTTGGATGTAGTGCTGCTCTTTAAAGATTAGGCCAGCCTCATTAAACATGGGTGTACATTAACCACTTTGATCTACAGCTTCTGCCTGTCTTCATGTTTAGCATTTGGCTGGTGCTGAATCCTTACTTCATATTTAGGTTTAGCTTGTTTATGCAGCCTAAGTTTATCTAAGCTTGTTTTTTCTGAAGGAAAGCACACACACTCGGAGTCCAGAGTACCTCATCCTCTTTTGGTGCTGCGCTACCTCCTTGCTGACTGTCAGGAACGGGAAGGGCCACAGGTATTGTCTGTCCCCCGTAGAATGGGTGCATCAGGTATATTCGGTTTTGAGGTGGGAAAAAAGTGCCATCCAATCAAGGTATTCTTTTTGATGCTCAAAGATGACATAAAAGCTACACGCCAAGGAGGAATGCCCACTGAGGAGGAAGAAAGCAGCCCTGCACTCCTCTGTGATTGGGACTGACTGTGTTGCTGGGTGGAACAGCGTAATGCTGTTGCTGCTCCTGCTCCAGCAGTGTGATGTTTCTGTTCCAGATTGTGCTGACTCACATTCAAGAAAATATGATACACAGACACAATGCACTATAACTCTTTTCCTTCCCCCAGTAACCTCGGTAAGTGTTTGGTTTATTTTTCCTCTCTATGACCAGCATGGTGCTAATATGGCTTTACTGATAGAATTAATAGGAGGGGGAAAGGCAACCTTGTAAACAAACTGGTAGCAGACAGATTAATCCAGGAGAGGACATTTAAATGCAACTTGCTGTTTGTGGTACCTCTACTTTCCTTTAAAGCTGATCAATCCTGATAACTCGCCCATCTCTACAAACTACACTTGCTAGATCTGTGTTCTTAAATGGGAGAAGTGCTTACAATGCCCATTTACAACTGTATTCTGTTTAATTAGTCAGCACAGCCAGTGCTGCAGGGATAGATCACTTGCCTTTAAAGATTTGAGAATGTTAATAGTACAGTATATCATTTTAATTATTATTGGATTAATGTTGTGTCTCGAAGAACATCTAATGCAAATCACAAGAAATGGCCTGAAGTGACCCAGGGGTTGTGCTTTATTAGAAAAGTAATAGGTCCATTGCTTAAGTATAAAAAGATGTTCTTTCTTCAAATGTCACTCTGCACTAGGCTTCTCCATATGTGTATGTGGAAATGAAATCCTTTTACTTTCACTTTGTCCACAGAAAGTTTCTGTAGCTCATGCATTAAGTGACTGAGATGGCAGCTGTAATATCGAAAGATGAAGAGGAGATCGAAAACAGCAGTGATGATGAAGACCAATTTCTGACTCATGATGCTGTGTCAGCATCCTCTGGTTGCTCTGCCAGCCCTTCGCTAGACAGCCTTAATGAAGACAAGGGAAGCTCAGTAGTGCCAGAGAGACTGTCTGTCCTCTCCAGCAGGGCAGTGGCCCAGCTGAAAGCCCTGACTGGCCCCGAGATGGTTAGTGGTGGCCAAGCACAGAGAACAGCCTCTGGGCTGGCTGAGCATCCTCTGGTAGCCATAGATGCATCCTTGGGTGCCTCCTCACGCCCTGCAGCAGTTGATAACCTGCTGCCTGTGGACCTTGCCTGCATGCATGCCAAAAGCCACTGCTGTGATGGCAAATTGAGTTCAGAGGTGCTGCAGGCCCCAGGGGTGCCCGGTGAGGCTGGGACTGACACACAGCAGGCAGGGAGCGGCTCTGAGGGCAACCGGGCCTCTTGCAGTTTGGGCCGTGTGGTTTGGATGGGGACCACAACAGCAATGGAGACCTTAGAAAATAAGAAAAGGGAGGAAAAGGAGAAGTACCGGCTCCAGCTAGCAATGTACCGACGGCTCCTGCTGTTGCGCTCCATCAGGAGTTTGCATCGGCAGCTGGAGCAGCAGCAGGCCAGGCTGCAGGAATGCTATGGCATGGTGATAAATACTAAGAAGGAAGTGTTGAAACACATTTGCTCAACCTCACCCTCACCTTCGCCGTAATCATGTTGCTGCCTGCAGAAATGAGCTTTGCAATGCCACCAGAGCTGCCAATAAGTTTGCATGCCACAGCGGCGGTGTCCTCGTGTGCGCCGAGCGGAGAGGGAACAGCAGCACAGCCGATCAAGAGGAACAGAGAGAAGGTACAGCATTGGCTCCTGAATCTGTGTGGAGGAAAAAAGAGCAAGGGTGAACCCCTGCAAGAAGCTGGCTCCTGGTGCCCATTCAAAGCCTCAAGGTGAAAAAGGAATTTTTTGGCAGATAGGTTTGTAAAAAGAAAAAATCACTACAAACTGGGAACCTAGTCTGTTACCTGATCCGTAAAGGTGACTGGATGCAAGGTTGCTTCCTGCTGAATATGGGATATGGCACATCTCCCTTCTACTTTCAGAGCTAACAAAATTTTAACAGAATTAGGATTTGTGTGTCTGCAAGAATACCTGAATTTTAAAAGTCAGGATATTTGAAACACTTAGGCTCAGGCTTGATTACATCTATATAGCTGCCTGCTTTGAACAAAACTTCTAAGGACACTGTGTGTTTGCAGCCTCTACTTTCCTTTAAAATTTATTCAGATTAATCAGAAATTATTGTGGGAAGGTAGGACAGCCAAACATACACCGGGAAAGAGTTCAAATGCCTAAGCCTGATTTCCTCAGGAAAGTAAGCTAAAAACAAAGGCCTTGTAGTCTGATGTTGCACTGGAAACCCAGGCTGGCAGTGCTAGGGGAATGTTCAAGGTCTGCACAATTATTAATCTGCTGCTAATTCCCAGTGGCACTAGCATCTGCAAATCAAGCACATTTTGTGCCTTACTACTGTCATTTAATGGAAGTTGGTGACAATTAGCACTTTTTATCCAGGTGTATTAGACATGTGGAAAACCCTGGAGCACTGTTTCTCCAATTGCAAGGTTAGGATGCCTGCAGGGAATTTGATGTCAGTATGCAACAAACACGCAGGGAAAATGAAAACAAAAAGATGCAACTTTTTTTAAAAGGCAATGTGAGTCACTGTTATTGAACAGCAAATTGAATAGTTGATTGTGCTGTTTTAGTATTGGAAGCAAAACATGATTCAAGAAGAAAATGTACAGAAAAGTTTCCTATTCTAGGATTTCAAGGGATATGGAAAAATCACATTTTTTTCAGATATTTATTTCTGATCACGCCAACTTTCCTTTCCCCCTGTTTTTTGTTTGATTTTTGGTTTTTTTGTATATAATTGATTGTCTAGATGAACAATTAAACAGGTTTTGGTGTGGAGTTTTTTCTGCATAAAAAGGCAGGCAGGTCTGCTTTAAATCATCATCTTTATGAGAATAATGTGCTTCACAGAGGAAAAATTTTATTCTCACTTTTTTTTGGTGCATATACAGGGAGGGGTATGTGTGTGTTGGTGTATGCATGCACACACACCTTCCTGTATTCAAGAGGTTATGAAAGGCTGGTACTTCTTTTTCTGTAGCAGAAGCAGGAATAATCTCTCAAAATAATCTCTGCTGTCTATGAGGAGTTTGGTTGATTAGATTCACATGCACACATCTGTGAGCAAGGTATGGGAGTAATTCAACAAATGAAGTGCAGCACAACATTGTCATTATTCCGTCTTTGTGTTTCTGTGCACCCAAAAATTATGGAAGCCCCCTGGGTATGCACAACCTTAGATAGGTTCATTCATTTCCTTGGGCCCTTGTGTATCCTCTCATGCAGCACGAACCAGTAACTTTGAATGCAGAATTACCATAGAAACATCCTTGGCATCAAGGAGATATTTGAAGGAGCATCCTCTGCTGCCTCATTTGGGGAATTCAGGTTGCCAGAGGCCTTTAGTGGGCTACAGAAGAGAGCTGGTGGTCGCATGTGACTGAGAAACATTACTCCTGAGCTCTGATCCCATCTCGCTCTCTGCTCAGCCTAGGGAAAGCTGTTCTCCCTCAGCAATGCAGGTTTCCTAAGGAATGCTTAAATACTAAACTTGCCTCAAAGGTAACCTGTTCTTTCTTCATGCGCCTCTCAAGAAGGATTCAAGGAGTTGATCATGGCCAATATGGCTATGTAAAGACTTTTTAATTTCTTTCCGCTCCGTACTTCTTGAACTAGAAAAGCCTTTTGTCATTGTTAAGAGTTATGTGAACCAAGCACAAACAAACCACTATGATGTCACCTCCTCTGGGGAAAGATGTATTGGAGAAGGATCACATCTCAAAAATATTGCTGCATTTTGAAACCAAATGTCAACTTGTTTCCATTAGGAAGATAGTAACAAATGAATACTGTTGTTAATTTTAGTCAACTTTTCTTTTGAACTGAAGAAGAATTATCTTTTAAAGTGTATTCAAGTTGACTAACACTGTAATGTAACTTTTCACTGAAATAAAATAGATCAATGGAAACATCACTCCAACCTGCCAAACTACAAAAAATCCCTGTTACAACAAAGTAACTGTTTTGCCTCAGTAGCTGCTGAAGTAGAGAGCTGTTCTGTATTTGCTGCAAGAGTGCCCTATGTTACTGCATAGAGCTACCTATAGTGTCGTATTTGCATTAAGGAGCGACCAGAATAAGATTAAGAAATATTTTTCACATAACAACTAGTACATAAATATAACTGTTTATATTTATAATTTGTCAATCTGTCCAACAGTAAATTCTTTGTGGCAGAACAGTGATAATCTTTGTTTTGTACAACATCTCGTAAAATTTCTTCATCCTAACTGGGATCAGTAGATATTTCTGCATTGTGAATATTAAATACCAAAAAATTTGTGCATGAGCAATGCTGTCTGATAGCCGGTAGGAAAATGAAGCCAAGAGTTATTCTGTGTGTGCACACTCTTTCCATGTAGTACTTCTATGGATACATGCAAAATAAATATTAACTGAGGAAATAACATCAGTCTTTGCAAGAATTAACTTTTCAGATGGTGCTTCCAGTGTGGTTAATAAGTAGAGTTGGACAAACCAGTTAAAAGCAATACGATTTTTAAAATGAGTTTATTTAAAAAGTTTGGAAAACAGCTATGGGATTTTTTCCTTGTATGTTTTAGTGTATTTTGGGAGTTGAAGGCCAGTGAGAAAGTTCTAGAATGCCATGGGTAACTCTCAGAGGTGTTTTCAGGCATATCTGATTGAGGGACAGTCTCAGATTGAATAAAAGTGTTTCCTCTCATATGGTTTGATGTCTTCATGTTCTTAAGAGCTTTGGTAATTTGTATGAGGTCCAATGAAATTTCTTAAAATTTGTATTTTTATCTGAACTCAACTCATGGCCCTCGCAGGAACTGGGGTAAGGATGACAAAATAAGCAGTTTCAGTAGGGCTTTGCTCCCCATTGCCTTCACCGACTTCCAGAGCCTACCAAACTAATGATCTCTAGGAGAAATCTTCCCTGCAACCCAACAACTCATATTTTTACAGGAAAGGTTGAAGGTAAATTATGCTGCCTGAGCTGTAAGGTCCTGCTGCTCACCTATCTCTGAAAAGGCAGAAAAAAAAATGGGTTTACTGTGAAAGAGTTGAATGTTTAAAAGGTGTCAGCCCTCTTGGAATATCTAACACTAAAAAAGATGCAGCTTGTGCCAACCTAAAGCCAGAAATATTCAAGAACAGAATGGAGTTATAATACACTCAACTGACAAAATGCATTACTGAGATGTTCTTTAACACAAATGTTTTTCTTCTGCATCTCCAGCATTTTAATCAGCTAAACTGCTGCTCTGGAGACTGGTCAGTGTTTTTGCTGTTTCTGTTGTTGATGGCCATGAGCCAGCCAAGATAAACAGCCCACCTTAACATGTTCACTTATTACCTTTTGTGATGTAGCTTTGTGAGAGATTTGTTCAGTTTCTCCTTCCTGAGACTTTCCTATGTGTCTAACACATTTTTCAATTAGGACAGTGACAATTTAATGGATTTATAGTAAATTAGTGATGTTGTGGTAAACTTACGAGCAATGTAGTACTAAATGCAGATCACCTTGCGTTGCTCTTGAAACTGTGAAAATTATGGATTCTGGTCATGACATAAGCATACAAAACATAGATTTAAAGATGAGGTTGTTTAAATCTTTCCTGGATGATAAGTAATCTAGGAGAAATCATTTAGAATCCTTGTTACAGTTTATTTCTATAAATTTGCTGAATCTAGAATATAGATGCATTTGAGAGGCCCTTTTGCTTATGACTGTTGAAAGCAGCGAAGTAATGCAAAGATGGGTTTGGTATATGCTTGAGTGGGACTGTACTCCAAATGCACTTGGCAAGGAGTAAGTGCTGAATTTCAAAACTCAGGTATTCAGTGCGATAGCAAAACCCTGGATGGTGGATGGAGGGGTGGAACTACAAGGATGAGAGATTTCAGAGTTGGATTTTTAATGCAGCATGCAGAATGTCACACTGGACAGTTTCTTTTCTCAGTTAAAGATAACTTTTTACTTCTTTTCACTTCTGAAAAAGCTCTTTTGGATCATTAGGCTAGATACCTGCTAACGATTGTTTGTGCAATGTGCGAGTTGATCCCCATCTCTGAATTTGAGTGACAATAATCATTGTTGCAAAAATTTATACAAACAACTTATCCCCCTAAACCTACCACCTAAATTGTAATATATTGAATTCAAGAGTCTTGCTGATTTTCAACGTCATTTGAATCCGTGCCAGGACTTTGAGGTGTGCCTTGGTCATGTTCATTCTTAATTTTGATGTTTTTCTGTCTCCTGGTGTCTTCAAATGACTACAAATGTCTTGCATGGCCCTAATCTGTGTCTTTCTGTCTTTTCTAAATTTGGAGAAGGCCTTCCCATAAGTCCCTTGTGCTAATAAAGAAAGAGGAATTAGTTGTTTGGTTGGTTTTTTTAATTTAGTGAAAAATTGAAGCAGGGAAGAAGGTTCTGTAAAAACATATTTAAAGGTTTTACTTTAATGTCTTGAACATAACAGAGGTTCTTACAGCTGCAAATAAGTTTCCCTAATTTTATTGATCATCTTCTCTCCCAATTTTGGCTTGTAGACAAGCCAAGTCTACAAAACAAACTAAAAAGTTGCCTCCATCTCTGACAAATAAAGTCTCTAAGTCCACAGCCCAAAGTGACTTCTGTGTGCATGAGAAGCAAGAAATCTTTGGGAATCTCAATAAAAGTTACATTTTCCCTTTGATGATTGGGGGTTGGAAGGAAAGGGAATGTGTGACCATTCATCACAGCACCAGGCTCGTTAGTACCCAGGAACTTTCTACTCTAAATGACAAAGAGTTTCACTGTCACCAAAGAGAAATTGCTGCTGACCTTAGACCTCTTTTTGGAAAGTAAAATAATGGAGCACAGGAGCAGAGTTTGATATTTGACCGAATTCTACACAATTATCATGCATGTGTATATAATAAAATTAATTCTGTGTCTCTGCATTGTAGCCTCAGGCAAGCAGCGTACAATCAGTTTTGTATGTATAATAGATCACAGAGTTGTTCATGAATAATACAAATGCATTGAGCAGATACTAGTGAGTGAGGATGTTTGTCTTTGCATGGAATCGAAGTGAACATGTAATATTGTGATAATATATATTTGATGAATTCAGGTCTGACTTGCCTTTGCCATAGCCTGCTAATTCCCCGACAAGGGTTGCCACAATAATTGAGTTTCCAATAACATTATGATTATTTCCACATGATAATTTAATTGTAGGTATTTTTTAATATTGTAATAATGTAGATTTGTGATTATTATGCATTTGCATGCAGATTTTCATGGTGTCTTGGAGCACATCCCTACATTTATAACTTAATTTCCTCTATTATTGCATATATATTTTGGGATGAGCTCATTAATGCAAGCTAAAAAAAAGAAGTAGGTCTTTTTGGTCATTTTGCCTTTATTATAAATGGTTGAAAGCTTTGCTCATTTTTTTAGACCAGCCTAAACAAGTGAATAAACAAAAGACAACTGTAATTCATGGATGGATTAATTTAAAAGAATAATGTAATTACAAATCATGGCAGATTTGTCTGGGGTAATTGGAATGTAGACTGGTACAAATTTTGCTTTACTGAAACAAAGCTTGTTTAAGTGAATCACCAAGTTTAGTAGAGGCTGTTTTCCATTCTTCTAATTCCCCAATATAACATGATGGCTCAAAATTCATGGGTGCCTGTGCAAATGGCTACGACAACACAGAACCTGGAACTTCTCTACCTACCTAGATATTATTTTGGTAAGCAAAATGTCCAGTAAGAGTAACGTTGTATACAACAGGAGCGGTTTCAATCAGTTAATTTGTCCACTCTATAAAGAGGTTGGTTGCTTGCCTCATAACCTTCAAACTGCATTCGAAAGCCTGGCCTGAAAGAAACTTAGTGGGACAAAGGGAGGTAGACATAAACTCTATTCCCATTATTGGAGTAGACATTTGTGTGATCCTGTGAGCATTCTTCTTCAAATAGGAGAGCTCTCTTCCAGGCCTACCAGAAATTCAAAGAAGAGGAAATGTCATTAACTAACATCTGTTTTGAAAAGAAACTTCCCAGAGAAAATGACACGGGCTTTGGGTGTTATTTGTTTTTCTGGTACATGTAGTTGGAGGACTGTCCTCTTTTTATCTGTAAAATCTCAGCTCTGCAAATTAAACTGGGGTCACAACAAGGTTCTTGGTCTCTTTCAGGTTATGCATAGCTGACATGTTGATTTTCCATTGCTTGCATGGCAGGAACTTTCAACAGTAACTAGGAGAAGAAGCCTGGTCCAAGTCTTCAGAAATCAAAGTTTAAAACTAGGTACTGGAATATCTAAATTACTGCTCTCCCATCACATTGCTCCTTAGTGCATAGCAGTGTTACTGTTTCCAATGTGGTTTGGTGCCTGCTTTCTCCTTTCAAACATATTGCTTTAAATTACCAACAGCAAAACACAATGAGATTAGGTCACTCTCTTTCATCTTTCCTTGCTCTCTGGTCCTAAGAGTTGAACAGAAAAGCTAAAGCCTGATTTAGGCAATGAAGAGAAGTCATGATTCTGCAGTACAAGATGGTCTCTCTAGGGTTTGCAGCAGGACAACTACTTGTATAGGTAAATTAGATTCTGTACTGAAACTCACAAAGCTTTTTGTAAACTTCATATCTCACTGAGAAATACGTTGGTAACTGGCTTCCCTGGAAGCTGTAGAAGTGTCAAAACATGAAGGTAGTCCCATTGACAGAAGTGTATAAATCTCACCATGCTTTGGTAAGATCAAGAGAGAGTTCAAAACAGTATCTGGAAGGTCAGTCAGACTGTTAGTTTGTTTTATAATGGCCCATCAGCATAAAATTAAGGATGTTTCTTACCCTCTGGAATTAGATCTAAAAATTATCTCAGGTGTTATTTGTCATACATGAAGTAACATGGACTATGAACATATCATTTTCCCCGTAAGTCTTGGATGCATTTTATAATTCTTGCTTGTTGTGAAGAAACTTGACATTGTGTCAGATAACAATTTATAATTGGATGATTGTCTTCATTACTATATGTTTCTGATCTTATATAGATATGATAGGTGGGTGTACATAAAATTAGAAGATAGGCTGCTAAAAACATTGATTTCTGTAATTTTCATGAGTAATTTTCTCTGATGAAAGAAATTGAGACAAAAAATTTATAATGCAGAGTATGTAGCTGCCCTTGACTCTCAACCCTTTCAGCAACACAGAGGTTAGGACTTGGAAGAGCTTAGTTCCTTTTCTACATCTATCTGATGAATTTTGAACCTAAGTCACCTATTCACTCAGAGATGGCAGAATTGTTTTAATCTTTTAAATAGGGGGAAGTGGAGTGGAGCCTCTCAGCCTTTCCAATTTGTGCTGCTTCTCACTATGTAAAAAAAGTTGAATTATCTTCAAGGTCCCTTCCAACTGAAACCATTCTATGATTCTGTGTCTCTTACTTTGCTCACAATGTGTGACAAGGAAAATTTTAGTTTCAGGTCACTTGGAAGAAAGACTTCTTTTGACACCAAATCATTTGTTGTTGCTGCTTTGTTCCTTCTGTTGAATGGGGAAAAAACCCAATGAAATGCCTTCAGTTTCCTTGCAATAATTTTTTTCCATTTTTAGTTGTCTCTGAAGCAGTGGGACTATGCCATTTCTGCGTGAGGCAGGGATATTTTTTCTTGAGCACAGACCAACACTTCTCAGCTTATTCTTAGGGAAAGCATTCCTCAAAAATAAAGAGCTATTTATGTATTGCCCATCTCCTCTATTGCTTGAAAAATGCATGATTCATGGCCACTGGTTGCTCTTCTCATAGTGGGGAAGGTTTATTGGCCATAATCCTGGAAGTCTGGAAGTCCCCTGTGTGTCAAATGATCACTGATTGTATTCGAAAAGGATGCTTCAGTGACAGCAGGCAGCCCCTGGGCAGAAAGAGGTGTCCCTTGTCCCTGAGCAATAACCTGTATGGATGATTGAGACTTGTTGATAGACCTCCATGGAAGTCTTACCTAGTAGTCAGGGTTTAGCGGTGTCTGGCTAGTGAAGGATCCCTCAGTACAGGATGCTTGAACTTGATTTGTTGCTCTCATCAAGGAGGGCATAAAGGTAGGCAAGAACTGAACATGCCTTGAGGCCCAGGCAGATGCAGTTTTACCACAGCCTCTGTCTTACGGGAAAGAGAGAAAGAAAGAAAAGGCTGCTAGAATTTACAAAATATAGTTATTGACTAATTTCTTCATCAGCAAGAGCAGTAAGAAATCAGTGAGGTCTCTCCTGAGAGATCAGTAGTGTCACCTCCCATGTCCTCAGGGTGCCAAACGGTATAAAACACTCACTTTGAAAGTACTGCACCGTGATAAGCTTCAGCTCCCAAGGGATGCATTGTGTGTACATTTTGCTATATGTAATGACACACTGAAAGGGCAGTGAAGCTGTTAAGGGAACGCTGCATGTCTAAAAAGAACTTATTTTTCTTTCAACCAATAAAAGAAAGAAAGAGTCTTTCAAAAAAGCAGTTAGTATCATTTAAATGCAAGAAGTGATAAAATACTAGAGAGAATTCACCTGACAGATGAAGAAATTTAAAGCATGAGGTCTACTGTGTAATATACAAGTTTCAAATTGAACCATTTTCATGGTAAAGCAAGAGACCTCTGCAAAAACCTTTTAAAATAGCCGATATATTTACAAAATTTTAAGGCTGACACCACCAGCATAATGGCAACAATTATTTAAAACAGTAGATTTGAAGAAAAAAGAACAAATTGCAGTAATTTCATGTAGTCATTCTAGACAATATATGAGAGATTGTAAGTTTCAACAAGACCAAAGTTGGATGTGAGACTCTGGGAGTTTCTCAGCAAAGGTGATTTTGTAGAAAAACCATTCAGTGCATATAAAAAATACCCCTAGAGGTGACTACAATGCTAACAACAATATTTTGAAATGAAGCTAAAAAAGACTCATGTTCCCTTCAACATAATTCCATGTGGACACATTCAAAAATTCTGTATGGCCTCAGTGTGCCAGGGCCCATTTTCCAGCAGAAATACTTTTGCCTACAAAATATATGGAAATGTATGTGAATGTTTTCATGTATTTCCAAGGCAAAATTAGTTGCCCTCCTTAAACCTGACACAGAATGAAATCTGACTAAATGAAATCCCAGTCAGCAAAGTGACAGAACAATTGGGCTAATGCATTTCTGATGAACTTTAAATGTTAAATTATAATTGGACAAATAATTTGTTTGATATTATTCAGAAATAAACAAGGACTCATAAAAAATAGAAAAGTGAATTGGATGGAATTGGGCAGTTGTATCTACTATTACTTCAGAACTAGCCATCAATCACTGTCAGTTAATTATCATTAAGATTGCATAAAAAAAGGCCCCTGTGGGAGTTGGATAGGCTGTGAATTTAATTCTTTCATTAAAAACAAGATAAACAATATAAGCCTTGTTTTAATTTTTTGTTTTATTTTGTTTTGTTTTTTTTTTATTCATTTGGATCTTTTTGCATTCAAAGAAATTATGTGAAAAGGCGAGCCTTGAATAATCGTTCTGAGAGTTACCATATGGATTGCAGAGGCAAGGAAAGAGAACAAGGGATTCAAAATTAAAGATGTTATTTTTCAGGAAAATTTAAATATTTTTAATTTCTTTATTTTTTCTTTCCTTCCGAAATCCAATTAAATTGCCTTTTTAAGTAAGAAAACTTGCTGGGTTGTTTTTTTTTTTTTTTTTAATGCTTGCTTTTTAATTAACTGTATAGTTTTTAAGTCCCCAGGGTTTATACATCCAGTTTGTAAACCTTCTGTTTAAAAAAATAGTCTAAAAACTAAAGTTATGGGACTCCAAAACTAGATTCCTTAACAGAACACAAACCAGTGTAAAACCTCGTAAAGATATAACCTGTAGAAATTTTTGGAGCTTATGAGCTGATCTGTGGGGCTCATGAGCACTTAGCTAAGGACAGAAATGGGAAAGCAGTTGTGGGCAGGAGCAGCTACTGTTATTTCCAGGGTGCATCCCTGCACTGTTGGGAGCCATTCACACTCTTAAAAGTGTCAGGGTTTATCGACAGTGCTCACCAGCATCACAAACAGCAGCTGGTACCTGGGCTCTGTGCAATTCCTGCCTGGGATATAAATTTGGTTCTGTCAGCTGGTGCTTGCTCAGCTTGAGGATCACAAGGCTCTCCTAGCAAAGCACTCTCTTTGCAGAAGGAGGCTGTGGAGATTAAATTAGGCTAAAATATGATTTTACTTGTTTATATAAATTTATAAAATTGCAATATTTAGATAATGTATTATAATTATATCTTATTATATTACTTATTAAAATTATAAATTATGTATTTGTTTTTAAATGTCTTATGAATTTCTGTAGCTATATAAATCCATAAATTTATATAAATTTATATAACTAAACTAACATGCATTTTTCACATATTTGAGTAATTGCTTATCATGGTAAAATATTTGTGTTATAGGAAGTATCTTTTGTTTGTTTGTTGGGATTTCAGTTTGGTTTTTTTAAACGAAGCTTCCTTGTTAACTTTTTTTTTCCCTCTCAAATGACAGAAGGGCCTTATGAACAAGAAGAATTTAAAGTCTGAAGCCTTCAGGGCCAAAGGCCTCTGTGTTCAGCAAAAGAATAATTAAAAAACCTGAACCTTTGCACTTGGAATTAACCACGTTTTGGTCAATTAAATAAGCCTCAGAGCTGGAGATGTAAATGCAAGTGTTCCCACACAGATGTCAAAGAGGAAAAAGGTCTGTAAATGACACAACCTGAAACCAAAATGAAGTCTTTAACACTGCTGAGCGATGGTTTTGAATGAGGACAAATGACTGACTTAAACTAGAGCAGAGCTGTCCCATTTAGGGCTCTTCAGGCTGAATGCAGCCCATCAGGACAATTCATCTGCTCTTTGTCGACCTCTTCCTCCTGGGAAAGCCTCTTTTCCCATACCCAAACCGCAGGCAGCACTTAGGGAGTGATGGTCAGCCAGATGGACACAAGATAGAGACCCGTGTTCCGATCAGGTCAGGAAACTCACATTGTCCATGCACTCCATTTTATTTTATTGGGTATATTCTGATGTGTCAGGAAAGGTCACACTTTGGATAAAAGCTCATCAAGTAAGTTTGTTTATATTCTCCTATCTTTGCTCCATCATGCGTGGAGTTTCATGCTTCTTATTTAGCAATTGGAGAAGGAAGATACTCCAGCATCAATTTTATTTTGCAAGGTTGGGTCAATGTTAGCACGTCTGTAAACTAGTAGGAAGGGGAATTAGGCCATAGCAGAAAGGGACAGTGCATCTTGAAAGAAAACTAAGATGGAAACCCTAACCTCTTCTAATTTACATATGGTGACATTTTGCAGAAATATTGTAACATTAGCAGTGGCATAATGAAATTCTGCCTATCAGCCGTGGAAGGAATAATGTTACTGTAAAGGTAACCTGTCCACAGTTTGTTATCAAGAAAATATTCATGGCAAGAAACATACATTTGCCAATGAGTGTTAAGAATAGTAGTTTTCCCTTATAGTTTTTCCTCATGGGCTATCCATCTTCCCCTCCAGATTTACTGCATGATCACTCCCTTTACATGCTAATTATGTGCTGCTCTGGTGAATTTGTTAGTAGTGACACTTTGGGCACCCAGTGGGACTGCAACTCATTATGTGGCAATGTCCAGATATATCAGATATTATTAGCTGTCATTAATCTGCTGAGGAAACATTGAGTGCACAGCCAGGAGAGAGACCAGGAAATAGAGTAAAAATGAAGTCTGCAGCCACCCTGGCCCCCAGAAGGTCAGAGGGCAAATCAGCAGGGGAGAAGAATACACCTTAAAATGGCCAGTGCTTAGCAGCAGATTTTTAACCCATTATAAACCAGCATTCCTTAGAAGAGGAAAGGTAGAAAGAAACAATACTGTTTTTATTGTTTTTCTGACTATGCTTTACTGGAGGGAACAGGAATACAGCATCTCAAACTATCTTTTTTCTAAACTGTTTTGTAAACTGATTTACAGCAATAAAAGTGTGTGAACATGAAGAGCGAGCAACACACAGTGTCCGTCTGAATGTGGATAGCACTCAGGCATAAAGCTTTGAAATCAGGCACGTGTAACTTGGAATAGAACAAATCCTACCCCTCCATTTGAAGGTCGTATTTTATGGAACTGGACCAGGCAGTAGA
The DNA here is from genome assembly GCA_013397295.1 of Polioptila caerulea. Classification (NCBI taxonomy): domain Eukaryota; kingdom Metazoa; phylum Chordata; class Aves; order Passeriformes; family Certhiidae; genus Polioptila; species Polioptila caerulea. Next base: position 812,058 of record VYXF01007701.1, read on the forward strand.
AAAAAAATCCTGCAGAAATGAAGAGTGTGCTCTTGCTGTCCATCCAGTCCTATAATTTGCCTGAGTAAGGGTTTTGTCTCTAGACTGTGAACTCAGCGCTGATCGGCCTCTGCTATGCAGCTTAAAAGCACAAATCACAATAGGTTACATTTTTACGATGGATTCTGAAAACTGGTTACTTGTAAGAGTTATGCATATCTGTGTTTGTGCAGAATTTATTGCATATGTTTGGTGTGCAGAAATAAAAGCTGAAGAAACATTCTTCCCAGAAAAATCCGCAGTCTTTCCAATCTCCAAGATGACTTGCAGAGTACTGTCCAGGATTGTAAGAAGAAGCATTTCCTTTCTGTACATCAGCTACTAAGGCTGGAAGAAACCAGTCAGGCTATAAGTCAAGCAGAGTCTTCTCTTTTCTGAAATGAAAAAACAAACAAAACAGCAAAGTAGAGGTTAGAAATCATTGAGTTTAGTGATGGTGTATTATCTAGACAATTTTCAGAGCAGGGGAAAGGTAATAGGTTGGTTAGTCTGCGTGCATTGGTAACTTACAGATGCCTTTTGCTACTGTCTAAGGGCAACTCGAAAACCCAGGGACCTTAAAATAGAAGGATGAGATAGGGAGATTTAAGATAGGAAAAACTGCATTGTATGAAGGAAAATGAAAGTAAATGTTTGTTTCCAAGGTAGCAGGGACCTATGCTCCCTTATTTAGAAGTTGTTGTGCTTTAGTTAGAAGATTTATACAAAGACTAGAGGAAAGAAATCACCCCAAAATTCTTCAATAAATGAAAAAAACTCGTTTGGGAAGCTGGAGTGAAGTTCTTCATCCAATTGCTTGGATATTTCCCAGTGAGCCACCCATCTGAGTTTCCTGAAGGAATTTGGGAAGTACTGGTTTTATTCCCACGTAAGGTGCCTAATATAATGCTTCACAATTTTTCACACACTGTGACCTTTCTGTGCACTTTTCCTATCTTAATGAGGGTAATAACAGGAAGAATAAAAAAGGCCTGATGTTTTATTTATAGAACTGTCTTCAATTAGACAGACTCTGATAAACCTATGCAAAAACAACCACCATGGGCTAAGTTTAAGACTGTCTTGAATTCTGCATAATCCCATGAAACAGAAAGCAATGTTAGTATTTGGTGAAATGGCTCCCATTAAGACTCCTAAACTAATAGCCATTCATGAACTCAGATTCTAGGAAAAGATTAAAAAGTGATTTTGATGTAATTGAGGGATTTGCAGAAATACCCTGAAATGTTAGTGTTAGCAATGGGGCAGGTGGTGAGTACACAGGGAAATAATGAAGTTTTATCATTTGTCTTGAGCCTTTGCAATCTTGGTTTTCAGGAGGATTGGTTTACATTTATGTGAGCACAATGAAATATGAAAGTAGAGTTACAGTCCAATGGTGTTAGTGTTGACAAAAAAAAAATTATGAAAACTAAGTGCTACATGAACACATTCAATAAGTCATTCATAGTTTTGGGGTTTTTTAAAATCTTTTTCTAGTGTTTATGAAATTTTGCACATACGGCATGGCTTGCCCTTTTTCCAGGGAAATGGAATAAAAATTCATTCCAGTTTTCTTTTTCTTTGAGTTCTTTGAATAACTGAATATAAGGTGAATACTGTTTCAGTGGTAGGTTAATGATTTACAGGTCAGACTTACAGTGGAAAAACTGCAGTCAGCCTCCATGGTTCTGTTTGCCAAATTTGCACTGATGAAGCTATTATGGCAGGCTCACTTTTTTTTTTTTTTTTTTTTTTTTGTGGAGGATTTTTTTGTTTTTTTTAT